>BPLR01020868.1:0-26647 GCA_021605095.1 Caerostris extrusa
TTATTATAATACAAAATTGCAGATATTAATATATTTCATCTACATCTCGACTTTTGAGTTACTCTTTGTAAACTAACAAGGGCAAAATCCTTATCAATTCAATGCAATCCAAAAAATACATCCCCATTTGAAGTTCAAAAATAGCCTTGCTGCTGCTGCAACATACTTCAGAGAAAAATTAGTTATAATTGATTTATGCTTTCGATCATGAAATAAGCCTCCATAATTCTCTTTCCATTCATTTGCTCTGTTTGCTTTTACTTTATCCCGAAGGAATAAGCCAGTAAAAACAGTCTCTCGGTCTATTGACTTCCACACATAGTCCTTTTCTCGATATATACCGAAGCCATGCGAGTATCTTCCATGAATATTTAATTTTATGGAAGGTAATTTTGTGTACAACCTTATTCAAATACACATTAAATCCTTATCTTGTCTCCAATATTTCAGCTGTCTTATCTTTGTGTGATCGGTGAATTCAAAATCAGTTACAATATAATTTTTGAAACAGTTGCAGTTTATATATTCATCGATAAATAATTTATGTGATGGAGTTTTGTTTCTGTTTCATTGCATTTACTTCAGCTTTTTATTTTTAAAAAATAAAATCACAATATTTAAAATGTTGACATTATAAAAGCAGTATTGCCCATCTTTATAGAAATTTATATGAAGACATTTATACTTCATAGAATATTTAAAATGTGTTTTTTATTCAAACATTTGCTGAAGCAAAAGAAAATATTTACTATCTTCTAACTCGATAATAATAATTTATCTTAGTAAAACTGAGAGAAATGTTTTATAATATTAAAAAATATTCAAATCTAATAAGGAATCATAAAAATAAAGGTAATTAAGTATTAAATATTGACATAGTGATGATGTATTAAATAAAAATATATTAAATAATATTTGCATAGTAAAGAAACTATTAATTGAAAAGTAATATACTTGAATTAGAATACGAGGGATTTAAAATCAACTACAATGGAATAAAAATTAAGTATTTTCTATCTTATTGAAAATTATCGAAAAATAAATACATTATAGAATTGAAAATTAATAAAAGTAATTCAATCAACATGCATATTTATCGAAATGTTAATTATTTTTTAAAAAAGGAAATGAAATTGATGTTATTATCCATAAGTTAATAACTCAACTACCAATGTAACAGTTTTATCAAGTTTTATAGAAGTTACAGTACAAACTAAAAATCAAAGCTTATAAATAAATTTGTCTTTTTAAACTCATCTTATAATAATATAAAATTACTTAGATATTAATATATTTCGTCAACATATCCACTTTTAAATTACTCTTTGCAAAAGCTAACAAGGACAAATTCCTTATCCCTTCAATACAATCCCAAAAATACATACCCCATTTGAAGTCCAAAAATAGCCTTAATGCACTGCAACATACTCAGAGAAAATGAGTTATAATCAGATTTATGCTTTCCGATCGTCAAATAAGCCTCCATAATTCTCTTTCCATTCATTTCCTCTGTTTTCTTTACTTTATCCCGAAGGAATAAGCCAGTAAAAACTGCCTTTAGGTCCACTGACTTCCACACATAGACCTTCTCTAGAATTATAAGGAATGCAAGCTATTTCTGTCCATGAATATTTAATTTTATGGAAGGTAATGTTGCGTACAACCTTATTCAAATACACATTAAATTGTTATCTTATCCAAATATTTCAGCTGTCTTATCTTTGTGTGATAATATATCGGTAAATTCAAAATCAGTTAAAATAGAATTTTTGAAACATAGTTGCAGTTCATATATTCATCGATAAATAATTTATGTGGAGGAGTTAGAAAAATACATTTCTATACGTGCCATTTATTTGTGTTATTTATTTTAAAAAATAATAACACGAATATTTAAAATGTTTGACATTATGAAGGCATGAATATTTAATATTTGTTATGGTTTCATTTTATTCCATAGTAGCCTACCTTTATGAAATTTTCATGAAGACATTTATATTTCATAGCATATTTAAAATGCAGTTTTTGTACAAACATTTGCTTACGTAAAAAATAATACTTATTGACTTCTAACTCGATAATAATAATTTCTCTACTCAAAATTTGGGAGATATTTTTATAATACTTAAAAAATAAAGGTAACTGAGTATTAAATATAAACATAATGATGAATTATTAAATAAAATATATTAAATAATATTTGCACAGTAAGAAACTATTAATTGAAAAGTAATATGCTTGAATTAACAGAATATGACGATTTAAAAATCAACTCAATGGAATAAAAATTTAATATTTTGTATCAAATTGAAAATTATCGAAAATAAATACATTACCGAATTGAAAATTAATAAAAATTAATCCAATAGGCATGCATATTTATCGATATGTTCATTAATTATTTAAAAAGAGAAATGAAATTGATTTTTATTATTCATAAGTTAGTACCTCAACTAGCAATGTAACAGTTTTATCAAAGTTTATAAAAGTTACAGTACAAACTAAAAATTAAAGCTTACAGATAAATTTGTCTTTTACACTCATCTTATTATAACACAAAAATTGCAGAAATTAATATAGTTTCGTTCCCATATCGACTTTGGAGTTGTTCTTTGCAATAACTCACTCGAGCAAAAGTCCTTATCAATTCAATACAATCCAAAAATGCATCCCCATTTGAAGTCCCAAAAATAGCCTTGCTGCACTGCAACCTACTCCAGAGAAAATGAGTTATAATCGGATTGATGCTTTCGATCGTGAAAATAAGCCTTCATAATTCTCTTTCCATTCATTTCCTCTGTTTGCTTTATTTTATCCAGAGGGAATAAGCCAGTAAAAAACTGCCTTACTGACTTCCACACATAGTCCTCCTCTAGAATTATACCTAAAGCATGCGAGTTTCTTCCATGAATATTTAATTTTATGGAAGGTAATTTTGTGTACAACCTTATTCAAATACACATTAAATCCATATATTTCAGTTTATCTTATTTTTTGTATGAGTAAATACTCCATCTGATTCAAAATCAGTTGTAATAAATTTTGAAATAGTTTCAGTTTGTATATTAATCGATAAATAATTTATGTGGATAAAATGGAATATAGTTTCAATGCCATTTATTTTTAAAAATAATGTATCAGATATTTAAAATGTTCTATATAAAATCATGAACATTTAATGTTTGTTTATGTCTTCAGTTATGATATATTATGTATTTGCCCACATTTAAGAAATTTTTATGAAGACATTTGTATTCCTTAGCAAATTTAAAAATATGTTTTTTGTTCAAACATTTGCTTAAGTAAAATAAAATACTATTAATTTCTAACACTATAATAATTTCTTTTAGCAAAATTTAGTGAAATTTTATAATATTTTATATATTTATATCTAATAAGGAATCATAAAGTAAAAGTAACTGAGTATTAAATATTAACATAATGATAAATTATCAAATACGTAAAATATACTCGTAAATATATTTAAATAATAGTTGCATAGTAAAAAAAACAATTTATAGAATAAGTACTATATCACCATTAAAATACGACGATTAAAAATGGAATAATAATAATGGAATATATATATATATATATATATATTGTATTTTATTGAAAAATTATCGAAAATTATAATTATCAGTAAATAAAATATGTAATTGAAAATTAAATAAAATAATCTACCTCCATTAGAATACGATAATATAAAATCAATTGCATGGAATACAATTTTTAGTACTTTGTATTCAATTGAAAATTATCTTCGTCAAATTTTACAAAATATTTTACTTTTATAACCATTAATTATGCTCTACAAGAATAAATAAATAATTTTAATTAATTTAGCAATGATTTTTATCAATTTTGATATAAATTTTAAATAATTTATTTTTAGAATATAAAATGTTGTTAATAATTTTTAAATAAAAAGAGCGAGTAAAGAATACTTTTAAATGAACATTTAAGTAGCACTAAAAAATGCATCGATTATAAATATTTAATAAACATTTTTATACATACTTATAAAAAGTATCTCATATTTTTCAAGTAAAATTCCATACTTTCATTATTCGATGGTTTAAATAAAAGTATTTAATCAGAAACTAATTATTTTATTTTTTTTTTAAATTTGAAATATTACTTTTTATTCTTCAACAATAACCAGCATAAATAAAAGATTAGTGATGCCAAAGCCAGACTGAATTTTTTTCACAACATTATTTTTTTTCCTATTATCGTCTGCAAAAAAATTTAAATCGCATTTAGGCAATTAGAATTATCAATTGAAAATGAATAGAAAAGTAATATATCTCCATTAGAATACGACGATTTTAAATCAACTCCATGGAATAACATTTTATTATTTTGTTTTTTGTATTCAATTGAAAATTATTGAAAATTATTATTATCAAATAAATAAATTATCGAATTGAAAATTAATAGAAAAGTAATCTCTCTCCATTAGAATACGATGATTTAAAATCTACTCAATGAAATAAAATTTTAGAATTATCTATTCAATGGAAAATTATCTTTGTCAAATTTAAAAAATATTTTACTTTGTTAACAGTTAATTATGTTCTACAAGAATAAATAAATATTTTTTAAATAAATTTTGAAAATATTTTCATCAATTTTGAAATAAAGTTCAAATATTTTATTTTAGAATACAAAATATTATTAACAATTTAAAAAAAAAAAAAAGAACGCCTAAAAATATTTTTTAACAGAACATTTCAGTAGCACTCTAAAATGCATCGATTATAAATATTTAATAAGCATTTTTATACAAACTTTTTAAAGTATCTCATATTTTTTAATTAAAATTGCATACTTTCATTATTCGATGCTTTAGAAAAAAAGTATTTAATCCAAAACTAATTATTTTTTTTTTTTCAAATTTGAAATATTACTTTATTCTACAACAATAACCAGCATAAATAAAAGATTAGTGATGCCAAAACCAGACTGAATTTTTTTTCTCAACTCAATATTTTTTTTCCTATTATCGTCTGCGAAAAAAATTTAAATCGCATTTAGGCAATAAAGCTTTGCTCTTTTTCCCATGCCAGGTTTCCTAGTGATCTGACGTCAAACACTTTCGGGTGTGGGTAATTTTCTTTTAAAGAAAGTAGCAGCTGCATTTGAGATCAGGGCGTATAAAAAAAAAATACCACAGAAAATATTCAGAGGATACTAAAAGAGCTATTTTGGAAATAGGGCACGTACAAGAAAATTCACTTTAAAATCTTTTGTGTTAGATGATCTAAACATTTCCAGTTCATTCCTAAAGGGAAGTTTTGTGATTTAGAAAAATATACACTTCCCATTCTAAAAATAACATCAGAAACATTAAATTACTGAAACACATAGAACGTTATTTGGTAATTTTAATGAAACGTGATTTTAAATGTAAAAACTTGAATTGTATAATAGAATTTTGAGGTATTTCCATATAAAACCAAAATGTAAATAAAGAAACAAATAGCATAGCATATTTACAAAAGTTTCATTATTTATATTGTTTCGTAAAATAAATAATGCTTATACAAATTGAATATTTTTGAGTAGATACAAGATTTGGGTATAAATTATAGTAAAACAACTTTTAATCCGTAAAATTCAAAGTTAATGAAATGTAGCGTTGTAGGTTGGCGTAACTCTGGATTGTACAGGGTACTGTTGGGTTGAGTCTTGCGACACACTAACACACAGCTATATTTCAATACAATCATCACGCACATGCAATTAGAGACATACAATATTTAACACTTTTAAAGAAGGATTCCACGAATAAGCCGAAAATAAAGATATTCAGGTACGAATAGGATGCTCGAAAATATACTTTTCTCTCTAGGTGAGAGTCTGTAGGCTAATAAATACACACAGTAAATATATTTCCTCTCGGGGTGAGAGATTACAAACTAAACGTTTCTCAACAGAAGGGCGTGATGTGCTTCACTAAATGTTTCTTAGCGGCAGCGCCGGTTGCACTGTACTTCCTCTCCGGGGAATCTCGAGGGCCTACTGATAATTTCTCTGAACGCCACAGGGGGGCATTTTTGTAGTGCGTAGGAGGGCCTGATGGCCGAGTGGCTAGCGCTCTGGCTCTCGGTACCACAGGTATCGGGTTCGAATCCCGGCGGTGCCATGGTGTTTGTAGTGGTTCGGAATCCACTTTAAGCCGTAGATCCCTTTATCTCCTATGACCGTAGAGTGTCACAGAGCCCAATCAGACTTCTTCTCATCCACATCATTCCCAAACTGTAAAAGGGTCAACTCAGCTTTAAGTCACAGTGATGTGGTGTGGTGTCGTAGTAGTAGTAGTAGTAGTGCGTAGGAGGAAAGGTGTAACGCAGGTCTAGGCACAGTATCTGTGGTGTGGCGTAGTAGTAGTGCATAGGAGGAAGCACTGTTCAAAAAGTAATTTATTTAAAATAGCTCTTTATGGATTAATATTGATGTAATTAGTTATTTAATTAATTCAGAGTAACATTAAATAGTAGGTTTCGGTAAAAAATTATTGTGCATTATAGTAATTTGATTGCAATATCATAAATATGTATCAGTGTTTGCGAAGAATTGTTTTATATTTCAACATCTGTAAATTCCTTAATTTACAGATGTTGAAATATAAAACAATTCTTAAATTAATTTAACTTTTTAATAATTGTGTATTTATTTAATAGTTCAATTTTTAAAGACAATATATGAAACATTAAATATTACTCATTTTAGTTATGACTGCAAATTAAATGAATTAATGTTATAGAAATAAATGTAAACATTTTATAGCAAATATAAATTATAAAAATATACAAAAAGGGTTTCTCACTTCTAAATTGACATGAAATTTTCTATCTCATTGTAAGATGGATAATAGTGAAATCGTGGAATATAGTGAAATAGTTAATAGCATGAAATAAATTGTCAATGTCTCAGTGGCATATTATAATTGTGAGAGATGTACAATTGTTGGTACTCATAAATAACAAACAATTAAAATATTATTATACTGATTGCTTATTTTGCATTGAAATTTAAATACATCCCTAAATTCTTTTTTTCAAAAGTAAGCTCCATAGCCATCGGAATTATAATTAGTATATTTTACTTAACAATTTTTAGGTATGTGAAGCGATAACAAAAAATAATTTGTTTTTGCTATCAATGATTTCACTATATTAATTATCCATTATTGCAATGAAAAAGCAATTTCCATTATATTTTTTTTTCTCTAATTCTAACAAGGTACACTTAGTATATTTTACTTAAAGACATCTTAAGTATGCAATGAATGACAAAAATTTAATAATGTCGTTATGTTAATTAAATATAACTACAATGAAGAAGCAAATTCCATTACAATGACTTTCTTCTTTTAAATGATCGAGACTCATTGGAAAAGCACCAAATGTCTTTCACTTAGTGGCATATTACAATTGTGATTGATGTCCAATAATCGCTACTCATAAACAATCAACAATTAAATTATTAATACACTGATTACTTACTAAATATAAAATTATTAATATACTGATTACTTACTAAATATAAAATTATTAATATACTGCATTGAAATTAAAAATATATCATTAAATTCCCTTTTTTCAAGAAAGCTCCATAGTCATCGAAAGTATACTTAGTATATTGTAATTAATGGTGTCTTAAATATGTAATCAATGACAATTTTAAAATGTAATCAATGAATTTTTTTATCATGTTAATGATTTCTCTATATAAATTATCAATCATTACAATGAAAAAGGAAATTCCATCATTTTAAATGGACGAGACCCATTGGAATCACACCTAATGTCTTTTACTTAGTGGCATATTAGAATTGTGATAAATGTCCAATATTTGGTACTCATAAATAACCTTCAAAATGGATGAAAGGCTCAGATGATTCGGCACGTTTCCATCATCGATCTGATGGCAGTTAACTCAAGTTTTAAAGAGTTTTCCGCACGTACTTCCAAAAATAGACTTTTAAGAAGAGACCATTAGCTCTTAAGCCTTGTAGAGTCGAAAACAGCTTTTCGGGTAAAAACTTTTTCCTATCTCATTCGTTAGGATATAATAAAACTCATGGGGAAAGCTCCACCAATTCATTCTTTCCCATAATTAAGGGTTCCGAAAAAAGGAATATTTCCATAAATTACCAATTTTAGAAGAACAAGTGTGATATTACAAGTTAGATTTCCTGCGAAGTTAATATTTCCTTCCCTTTTGGAACGGTGATATCAAATCTTATTTTAAATTCTTTTTACGACTGGTATAACAACTGTAAAATGGCGAATGGTCGTCTTTAAAATATAAAACTTTTCACACCGGAGAAAATTAGAATCGTTTTTAAAAATTCATATTCCCCTTTATTGGTTAGTAATTTGTCTAGAACAGCCAAAGTGATATAATCTTAGCAATATACTTTTCACGAGAGTTCATTAAATATTTCGAAGGATAATATTTTCCTTTATGAATTTTATATTATTTGCCTTAAATATATCATAACTCTTTCCTTTTTTTCGCTGTTTTAGAAATTTTATAGTCATGTTTAAGATGAGAAGGACAAGATACGTTTGTCTTAATAAATATTTTATTACTAAATCTCAGTTTCAATATATTTTATTCAATTTAAATAGGTTATTTTAAGAGTTTTACAAGCTATTTTTAGATTTCCATTTTTCAAAATTTTATTTATTATACATTTTATGTTAAAGAAAATAAATTTTAAATATTCACTAGAGCCTTCTTTCTTTTTAAATAAAACTATTTTGCAAAAAAAAAAAAAAATATAAATAAATAAAAATGTTTACATTTGATCTATTTTTACCAACACATTTTTAAAACAGATATTTTAGAAGATAAATGTTTATTGAAAAATTAATGACATATATTAATTTTTTTCAATAAATTAATTACATAAATTTATATTTTCTATAAATTTTCTATATTTTTTATCATTTTAATGTTTGAGATTATTTTAAACACACCTAATGTTTTACACACCTAATTTTAAAAATTTTGTTAAAATACACTTAGTATATATCCTTAATGACGTTTTAGGTACGTAATCAATAGCTAATTAATTTGTTTTATGTTATTAATGTTTTCAGTGTATTAATTATTCTTCTTTTACAATGAAAAAGGAAATTTCATTGAATTTTTTTTTCTTATTTTAAATGGTCCATTGGATGGATTCCATCATATTAAATGGTCGAGACCCATTGGAATCACACCTAATGCCTTTCACTTAAGTGGCATATTAGAGATTCTGATAAATGTCCAATAGTTGCTACTCATAAATAACCTTCAAAATGGATGAAAAGTTCAGAGGATTCGGCACGTTTCCATCATCGATCTGGTGGCAGTTAACTCAAGTTTTTAAAGAGTTTTCCGCTCGTACTTTCAAAAACAGTCTTTTAAGAAGCGACCATTAGCTCTTAAGCCTTGTAGAGTCGAAAACAACTTTTCCGGGTAAAAACTTTTCCTATCTCATTCGTTGGGATATAATAAAATTCATGGGAAAGCTCCACCAATTCATTCTTTTCCATAACTAAGGGTTCCGAAAAAAGGAATATTTCCATAAATTACCAATTTTTAGAACGACAAGGGTGATATCACGAGTTAGATTTCCTGCGAAGTTAATATTTCCTTACTTTTGGAACGGTGATACCGAATCTTATTTTAAATTCTTTTACGACTGGTATAACAACTGTAAAAGGGCGAATGGTCGTCGTTAAAATATAAAACTTTTCACACCGCAGAAAATTAGAATCGTTTTTAAAAATTCATATCCCCTTTATTGGTTAGTAATTTGTCTAGAAAGAGTCAAAAGTGACATAATCTTAGCAATATACTTTTCACGAGAGTTCATTAAATATTTCGAAGGATAATATTATCCTTTATGAATTTTATATTACTTGCCTTCAATATATTATAACTCTTTTCTTTTTTCGCTGTTTTAGAAATTTTATAGTCATGTTAAAGATGAGAAGGACAAGATAAGTTTGTCTTAATAAATATTTTATTACTGAACTCAATTTCAATATATTTTATTCGAATTTAAATAGGATATTTTAAGAGTTTTACAAGCTATTTTTAGATTTCTATTTTATCAAAATTTTATTTCTTATAGATTTTGCATTAAAGAAAATCGCATTTTAAACATTCACTAGAACCTTTCACTTGGAAAATAAAAATGTTTCAAAATAAAAATATTAAAAAATTGAAAAAGTTTAAATTTAATCCATTTTTAACAATGCATATTAAAAACTAAATGACATTCATTAAATTTATATATTTTACTAAATTTTTTCTATAAATTTTTAAATATTTTTCTCTTAATAAATGTTTCATTATTAAACTCAATTCAAATATATTTTATTCAAATTTAAATAGGACATTTGAGGAGTTTTATAGGCTATTTTTCGTTTTTTATTTTATCAAAATTTTATTTATTATACATTTTTCGTAAAAGAAAAGATATTTTAAAAATTCACTTGAGCCTACTTTCTTGTTAAATAAACAAAACAAAACAAAAATATTGGAAAAGTTTAGATTTGATCTATTTTTAACAATACCAACACATTTTTAAAGCAGATATTTTAGAAAATAAATTCATGTTAAAAATAAATATTCTTATATTCTTATTATAAAAATTCTTATAACGTTACCCCTGCGTAATATTATTAAAAAAACCGATGAATAAAATAACTTTGAAAAAAATATTTGAAGACCATAAATATGTAATATATAAATTAATATAAATATTTAAATATTTAAATTGCATTTTTTTATTATTTATAAATAAATATTAATTAAAAAATTTTTAAATCTTAATATATAAAAATATTTCTTGAAAAATATTAGTTAATTTAAATCTTACTATTCTGAAAATATCGTTAAATTATTTTATTTTTTCCTCTGAAGAAATTTTTTTATTGCGCTAGAAAAAAAAAAAATAATCCAATCAGTAAAACAAATAGTTTTATGAGCTCTAAAGAACAGCCCTCACCTCTTCTTTAGGCTGTTAAAGCACCTATAGAAGAACGCAAATTCGTAATAATCAACCCTTGAAAACATTCATCTTCCACTAAAAATAATGCTTTACATATCCTATCACGCGATCTACTTAACAAAAGAATTCTAAAATACTTTACTTAAAAAAACTTGTTATTTTACTTATTTCTTCAGATAAGCAACTATTGGCGATATTTTTTTTATTGGCGATTTTTTTCTTATTGGCGACGTAAATTTCAGAATTTCATTTATCAAATGGAGGAATAAAGGATTTATGCATCATTATACTTCATGGAAAAAAAGCGACTAAAAATATCTCGTTTTTATTCCAAAAACTGCAATGCCGTCGAAGGAAAAAAGATATAAATAACATCATTAAACAAATGATTTCAGTTCCAATGCGAAGCAAACAATTGGGTGTAGCAAAAAGAGATAAAATGAAAAAAGTAAAAGACGATTTCAAATGCTTGGTATTAAATTATTTGGACATTTATTTTCGATTTCGAAATCAATAAGCCGGTATTTCTATAAAACCATTTTCGATTAGTTCACCAAATTTGATGTCGGATTTTCGAATGTACCGAAAATTGAATTATCTTTGTTTTTTTACTCTGCGAAAAGCTCTTTAAAAACGTAGGTAAATGACAAATGAACACAAATGGCTGTTCATATAGTCTCTGAATTGTGGAGTTAAAAACCAATTCTAAATTTCCTTTAACTTATGGAAGTAGTTACGTGAAAAACATACCATGTTTGAAATTCTATTGAGCAGAATGCCTGGTTTATTTCCCATGCATTCCTTCAAACAACATTTGTTTTATTTGAAGTGGAGCGGTATAACATTACGATGGTGGAAGAAAAGAACACACAAAAGAATTCCTAAACTCGGAACTTAAAAAAAAATCTAAGTTCAACAAAAGAACTTTACTTTGAAGATCAATACATCTTCGTGTGAATGTCATGTTTCCGGTGGTTTGTTTCTAGTGAAAACAAAGTTTTATTCATCATGTTACTGAATTCTCCATTTTAATTTTCTGGGACATATTATATACTAGAAACAATTGTATGTATTATTTCAATATAAAAATGATTGAATGTCTGGAACTACATATATATTGGTGTATGAAACATCATTTATTCATACCAATTAAATAATGTAATGTATTAAACATTGTAATAAGCAAAAATGTATTTAAAAAGAACATAATAAACAAGATTCATTTTAGAAAAAGAATGTTTTTAGAATGTTTATGTTATTTTAAAAGGTTTATGCTATTTTTAGAATGTTTAGGTTTTTTAGAATGTTTATATATTTTAATATTTATGTTTCTTAATAGTTATCTAACAAAATACAATTTCGACATAATAAATTATTGAATGTTTAAAACTACATATATTGGCGTGAATAAATGAAACATCATTTAATGACACCAAGTAAATAATGTAACATATAAAACATTGTAATAAGCAAAATGTATTTAAAAAAACATAATAAACAAAAATCAAAGAATCATTTTGGAACATAATAAGCAAGAATCAAAGAATCTTTTTATAACAGGAATCATTTTAGAGCATAAAAACAAGAAATTAAAGAATCATTTTAGAACAATAATCATTTTAGAACATAATAAACAAAAGATCGTTCAGCTGTATTTTAAGTAATTTAATAGTTATCTAACAAAATACATTTTATTTTTATTATTTCGATATAACAAATTATTGAACGTCTAGAACTACATATATTGTTGCATAAAACATCATTTATTCACACCAATTAATTAAGGTAACTTGTTAAACATTGTAATAAGCAAAATGTATTTAAAAATAACATAATAAACAGGAATCAAAGAATCATTTTAGAACATAATAAACAAAATATCGTGGTCAGTTAAATTTTTATATAACTCAATAGTTATTTAACAAAATGCACTTTATATTTATTTTTAGACATAACAAATTATTGAATGTCTAGAACTATATATATTGGTGCATAAAACAACATTTAGTCAAACAAATTAAATAATGTAACGTATTATTCATTGTAATAAGAAAATTTAAATAAAAAAAAGAACATAATAAATAAGAATCAAAGAATTACTTTATAACATAATAAACCAAAAATCGTGCTCGGTTATATTTTATGAAACTTAATAGTTTTCTAACAAAATACATATTATTTTATTTTTGTTTCTATATTTTTAACCACATATTAACTATTTATCTAATGAAATTCATATAATAAGAAAATCAAAATATAAATTTAACAACAAAATGACATTTGTTATTTATTTTCAATTTTAAAGGCTTATTGATTTAATTAAAATTATATTTTATTCGAATAATGCATAATTATAAAAGGATATCTTTTTGAAAAAAAAAAAAAAAATAAAATAAAAATAATAAGCGAAGTAATAAATTTAAAATATCACTTGCTTATACTCGTAGATAGTATTTCAAATTTTCATGCAAAAACAAATATTTGTAAAGCTAAACAATCATTGATCATGTAATGAGAATGATAATGCAAAAATCTATTGTTAAATTTTTATTGTGAAAATTATTATTATTTATTATTGTAAAAACAAATAATTTATATGTGGTAAAAAAAGATTATGTGACCTTTTCCAGATTATGTGACCAGATGTGACCTACATTAATATGCCATCTGTACATTCAAATTCACGCAGAATATATGCGCCAATAAACAAAATCAACAATAATTCCAACAACATAACAATTCGATAAGAAATACTTATAATTTAATGTACTTTTAAACTCTGATTGCATTTTTTTTTAATATTAAATTAGTCTAAAATTTTAAAAATTATGAAAATTAATTTAAATGTATTAATAAAGTGTTGAAATAGAAAATGCAACTAGTTATTTAGTATTCTAATTTATTAATTTTTTTCTATAAAGCATAAATTGAGAAAGTGTAAGCTAAAATATGGTTTTTAGATTGTCAGTACCTAAATTAATTAACTTACTTTTACACATAAATTTAAAAAAAAAAATTGTATTTGATTAAAACATCAACTCATAATATTTTTAATTTTTCATGAGATTTTTCTAGGTATTTAACGGTTAAAAATAGATACTGTTTTCAGGAAAAAATATAATTCTTCTAATTTAATATTTCTTTCTTCTATAAAAATCTACAAATCACATATACACAATATTATATTTTGATATAAAGGAAGAAGACATAATTTATTAATTTATTTTAAGATCTTAAATGACTGATACATTTTAGCTTAGATTATAATTTCTAGATTATCGATACCTCAGTTCATCAACATACGTTTTACACTTAAATTATAAAAATTATTTATATTTGATTAAAATAATGACTTATAATATTTTTAAATTTTTTTCTTGAGATTCTTTTTGATATTTAGTGATTAAAAAATACAGAATGTATTTAGAAAAAAATTAATTTTTCTGTGTTAATTTTTTTCATCTATAAAAATCTACAAACCCACATAGCACAATTCTTATATGAAAGAAAAATAAGAAGACAAGATCGCTAATTAATTAATCCAAGCTGTTAATCATTTAATAACTATAAAATTTTAAAACAATATTCGTAAGCAATATTTAATCAAAAATGATATATTTTAAAAATGTAAGTCACCTTAGTAAAAATATATATCGATCAACAATTTCGTGTCTTTCACTATCGATTTTAATGCCAAAAATGCGAAATGTTTCTCAAAGTAACGCAGTTAACAGGCTTACTTAAAGGCAATGCATCACTACCGAAGCTCAAATAATAAAAGGCTCTAAAAAGATAAGCTCCAATACAACTCCACCATTTCCTTTCATACATTCCTTACTGATAATATAACAAAGCTCTTTTCATGCAAATGATGGGGCAAAATACTCATTCTTCCAGCTTGCAGAAGCTGCAAGGGGGGGATGGAGGCCTTTTGATATCTCCGCACTTTATTAAGTCGCAATTTCGGGAATAGCATTCGATTCGGGAAGACAAATGCCAGGGATATTTTCATTCAAAATGACTGCCTCAATTTGTGTCGACGTTTTCTCAGAGCAGCTCATTTTATAAACCATCGAAATAAATGGATATGCTGGAGCCAGGACATTTTTGGACCTGGGAATATAAATTTCGATATTGCTGAAAAGACATGCCATTTTATTTTTTCATCGTTCACTTACGTCATTGGACAGAAAGGAAAACATTTCCAATTTGCATACATTTGAAGATTAAAATGATGGTTTAAAAGTATGTTAACTCATAGTATTTTTAATTTTTCTTTAAATATTTTTTGGTATTTAAGAGTTAAAAAATAGATAATATATTCAGAATTTTTTCTGCTTCATTTTTTTTTTTTTTTTTTTTTTTTGCAAAAACTACAAATCTACAAATACACAATCCTTATATTTTTATATAAAAAAAGAAGACATAAATTATTAATTTATTTATAAAAGCATAAATAAATAATAATTTTTTTCTTAGATGATAGTTTCTAGATCAATAATACAGTTCTAAAACATACCTTTCACACATAAATTATAAAAATTTTTATTTTATTAAAACATAGACTCATAATATTTTTAATTTTTTTTGAGATTTTTTGTTGGTATATAACGGTTAAAAATAGATAATGTATTCAGAAAAAAATTTAATTTTTCTTTAATTTTTTTCTTCTATAAAAATCTACAAACATACATATGCACAATCCTTATATTTAAAAAAAAAAATAACAAAACCAAATCTCTAATTAATTATGTACAACATGTCTATCAATTAATAAACAATAACTAAAACAACTGTAAATTTATAAAACAATTTTTGTAAGCAATAATTAATGAAAAATTTAATACTCTAAAAATGTAAGTCACCTTAGTAAAAATGTACATCGATCAAGAATTTTCTGTCTTATCGATTTTATATAAAAAAAGGCGAAATGCTTCCCAAAGTAACGTAGATAACAGCTTATTTAAAGGAAATGCATCACTACCGAAGCTCAAATAATAAAAAGATTCTAAAGATAAGCCCCAATACAACTCCACCATTTCCTTTCATACATTCCTTACTGATAATATGAGAAAGCTCTTTTCATGCAAATGATGGGGCAAAATACTCATTCTTCCAGCTGCAGAAGATGGAAGGGAGGGAAGAGCTCCGATGGAGGCCTTTTGATATCTCTGCACTTTATTAAGTCGCAATTTCGGGAATAGCATTCGATTCGGGAAGACAAATGCCAGGGATATTTTCATTCAAAATGACTGCCTCAATTTGCTTCGACTTTTCGCAGCAGAGCAGCTCATTTTATAAACCATCGAAATAAATGGATGTGCTGCTGGAGCCAGGACATTTTGGACCTGGGAATATAAATTTCGATATTGCTGAAAGACATGCCATTTTATTTTGTCATTCACTTATGTCATTTGACAGAAAGGAAAAACATTTCCAATTTGCATACATTTCGAGATTAAAATGATGATTTAAAGGTTTTACGTTTGTATTTATTTTGGCTTTTTTAATAAAAATTAAATATGTGCTGAGCAACAGAAAGATATATTTACGGCTTTAAAAACTTCACATTCTTGTTCGTTTTTTTATTTCCATAAAGACACTGAGTCCTTTTTTACGTCTTTACGTTGTTGCATATAGTCCTTTTTTACGTCTTTACGTTGATACATATAGTCCTTTTTAAGTCGTTACCTTGATACTTATCCGTCGTCCTTTTTTATGTGTTTACATTGATGCATATAGTCCTTCCATTGATGCATATAGTCCTGATGCATATAGACATTAATGGTTACCTGGGGTCCCATTTTAATTTGTCCATTAATGGGTGCATTTTTACGTCCTTATGAAAAAAGTAACCAATAAAACGACCATCAGTCAGCCTGACTACCCAATAAAATATGGATTACACACATTACCATAAACGTCACCGAGATGTCTCGATTCAGATAGCAGTAACTACAACAATGACGTCAGTTGATTCGAACCTTATGTCTTTTGTAGGCTTGCTGTGCAAGCTGCCACTGGATCACGTGACTGATGAACTGCAAAGTCAAATTGGAGTGATAATCGAGACTCCCAATTATACTAAGCTTCACAGAATCTGGTCAAAATTCTTTTCTAGCTTGATCATCACCTTGCGTACCAAAAATATTTTCCTTGTAATGAGGTCTATATTTGGCAAAACGACCACTTAAATTTGATTTTTTTGTTCGGCGTTATCCTTGTAAAAAGGGCAAAATATTCAGTTTATTACTTGAGACTTAAGTGTTAACACATTTAAATGTTACAATGCCGTCAAACACTTTAAAACTTTATTTATTGAATAAAAAAGCATGTGCATAGTTTAATAATTATTTTTAATAGTTCATATGTGCTATATATATAATTATAATTGTAATAATATATATATACACTCAAGAGTCAAAACATTATGACTGCCTGTCAATAACGTGTTGGCCCACCTTTGGCGTGCAACACAGCTTCAACCCGACAAGGCATGGATGCCACAAGTCCTTGGTAGATGGCCGGAGAGAGATTGTACCAGATGTTTAAGCAACAGTCACGCTAATCCGAGATATTGCGAATTGGTGGTCTTTGAACTCTGAGCTGCCGTCCCAGGACATCCCAAATGTGTTCTACCGGATTGAGAGCCGGAGAGTAAGGCGGCTTGGACATTAACTGGAATTCAGCATCATGTTCCTGGAACCACTCAAACACAATTTTAGCCCTGTGACAAGAGGCGTTGTCCTGTTGGAACATTCCATTTCCAGCTGGAAAAACAGAGATCATGTAAAGGGAACAACTGGTCCGCAATGATGTTCAGATACCCTGTAGCATTCATGGTCTGCTTTACCACAACCACGGGTGCCAGAGACGCCCAAGACAACGTCCCCCAAAGCATAATACCGCCACCACCGGCCTGTGTATGACCTACTGTACATTGAGGGAGCAACTGTTCGCCTGGAAGACGGCGTATCCTGACACAGCTATCGGTGTGATGATTGACAAGCCGTGATTCTTCTGACCAGGCAACTCTCTCCCACTGATCCATGGACCAGTCACGATGTTCCCTTGCCCAGCGCAGGCGCAGTTGGTGATGACGCTTGATCAGCAAAGGCACACGAGTGGGACGTTAGCAGCGTAGCCCCATCTCCAACAGTGTCCGCTGAACAATGGGCTCCGAAACTATTCTACCTGGCCCTGCATTGTAATGGGCTGTCAGCTGAGCCACTGTCTGGCTCCGGGTTTGCTTCACCATGCGAGACAATCTCCGACGACCTTTTTCTTTGATAGCATGTGGACGTCCAACACTATGGCGTGTACTGCTGGTTTCACAGTCATTCATCCACTTTGCGTAAGTATTAACAACTGTAGATCGCGAACAACCCACAAGTGGTGCAGTTTCGGAAATACTTGTTCGGAGCCTTCGAGCCATTACAATCTGCCCTGTATCAAAATCGCGTAGATCCGCAGCCTTTCCCATCACACAAAAGTAAGTGAAAGAATGATTCTTCAGACAAACCAGCAGCAGTTAAATACCACTCCCACCTCAACATGTGCCTTTCACGTCATCCAGGCGAGTTCATTGCAAAATGTAGAGGTGATCATAATGTTTTGGCTCTAGAGTGTATATATAATTAGCAGTAATAATTCACTATGAAACCGACATTTATTTAACTACGAAACATACAAAATTAATACAACTTTACATACATTCATTCACATAATACAACTTCCCGTTGGCCACAGCAATACGATCATAAAATGTATTTTAAATTCAGGGTTTGGCATTGGCCAGAAAAGGAACTTTGATGATTGCTTCACTTTAATTCGATGGATAGATTGTGCTTCTTTACAACAGTGATTAAATGATAACAATGGTGGCACTGGTGAAAGAACGACTAAAATGTTGATAATGATGATGATAGAATAACAAAAATGTTGATAATGGTGATAGAATAACTAAAATGTTGATAATGGTGATTGAATGACTGAAATTTTGATATTAATTACTGAATGATACCAATGATGACACTGACAGAAAATACATTTTTGAAAAAGCTATTTTATGTCAACCATAAGTAAGTGCATTAAGAAATCTGAAATGAAACATCATGACATTGTAACTATTTTGAAGTTACAATTACAATTTTTACATCTACCCGTATATGTTCATATTCAGGGCAAAGTACCGAATAATAAGCAGCCTCTTCAAAATTGCATGTCCTCGTGATTTCCAGACAGAGCCGAGTTTTAACCATGAGATTTAAAATCTCGAATGTATGTTTTTACTGCTGTGTCCAAAAGCAAGACCAGTTTTCAATTTAAATTTCCCTGAATATGGTGTTTCAATTTCTTTTTTTCTTTTTAGGTTGTTGTTGGCACTAACCTTGACATCTGTGTGAAATTTCACAAAATATGCATTAGTGTTTGAGTTACGCTTGGTTTTGTGAGATGCTAAACTGATTCCGGCGATGTTTGAAATGTCTGAAATTATTGAGAAAGAACTTGCGTTAAATTTGTTTGCGGATACGTATAGAATATTGCAGAATGAATTTGGTGAACATTCCTGTATCGGAAAGAAATGTTTAGAAGTGGTATAAACAGTTCAAAGAAGGCAGAGAACGCGTTGAAGATGAAGAGCCCTCTGGGCGACCACCAAACTAAAAAGACGAAGCTCACGTCCTAAACATTAATGATTTGGTGCTTGCAAACCGCCGATTTACAATGAGAAACCTTGCTAATGTCCCTTGCTAATGATGTTGGAATTTTAAATTCAATTTTAAAAGATGTTTTGAGCCTCAAACGCGTCGAATCTTTATTGGTACCGAAAACACTGAATGCGCCAGTTCACAATGCATTGATTCTCCCTGACATTTTCACCAAAAATGGAACCCATATCGTTCTACAATCCCCGTATTCACCTGATTTAGCATCATGTTACTTCTAAACTCTAAAGACCACTCGAGGGAAACTGTTTAGAGTCGGAAGAACAGGCTATTCGAGAAAAGAAACGACTTCAAGTTTGTTTCTGAAATGTTATCTCGCAAGTCTAATTTCGATTTCGAGGGATGATGTTCATTTTTTTTATTTTTTCTTGGATGTTCATCGAAGAATTTACAAATTGTTTTTCTCCAAGATTGTGTAATCTCGCAGAAATGGATTTCCTTTTTTTTGGTCCGTTTAAAAGATTATCAGAATAAAGATGAGTTCTATTGCATCAATGGAAATGCCACTTTTTTTATGTGGAGGAAAATGAGATTTTTTAAAGTATAATTCGATGCATTATGAAAACTGTTATTGTTTTTTTTTTTTTCGATTTTATGAAATGTTTAAAACGTTCCGATTTAACAAATATTATTTTTTTTTTTAGTTCACTATTGCATTTATTATTAGAATTATGATTAAATAAATATTAAATTCCTTTATTAATCCTCAAAAGCCAATACAAATTCATATTTTGCCTTCTTGTAGATTTCGAGATAGCATATATTTTTCTTTTACCGGGTACAGTTAAGAGCTCTATGCCCAAAAAGTAATATTAGACTACGATCTATGGTTTAAAGCGGAGTCCTAAGCACTACAAACATCTATGACACAGCCAGGATCTTTGGCACCGAACGTCAGACATCCGGCCAATTAGGGCCCATATATGTCTTAATGATTTAAAAAGCAAATTGCCATTAAAATTCATATTTAACTACTATTAATACCAGTTATACTCGGATTACTCTTAATGCTTATCTGATGCCATCACGAAAAAATTGGTAAAGAAGAACAATATCATTTCTAATACAGCTAATTGAAAAACGGCAAACTACTCTTGTAATATTATCACTTCCTTTGTAACTATAGAAACCTACAGAAAATGCTTCACTCGATTATATATAGAAAGTTTGCCTACTTAATAAACAGTGACAAAATGAGAGCAAACAATTTATTTTTATGTCCGACCATTCTTCCATTCAATGACAAGTGCTCCATTCTCTTAACATCAAGATCAAAAGGTCATGCGAAATGTTTCCTTGCCTTTCTCTTTTCTCTTTCTCATTTGCTTCCCAGGGCAATAAGATCTCTTTCTTGGGAAAAACCACTTTTAGAAATGCAGTCCGCTTTCCCAGTGTTTTGAATTATTAACTCGCAAATTTTCTTAACGCGGCTATTCGAGAAAGAAACGACTTCCAGTTTGTTTCTGAAATGTTATCTCCCGCCAGTCTAATTTAGATTTCCAAGGATGATGTTTGTTTTTTTATTTTATTTTTTTCTTGGATGTTCATCGAAGAATTTACAAATTGTTGTTCTCCAAGATTGTGTAATCTCGCAGAAATGGATTCCTTTTTTTTGGTCCGTTTAAAAGGATTTATCAGAATAAAGATGGGTTCTATTGCATCAATGTAAATGCCAGTTTTTTGTAGGAAATTAGGATTTTCTTAAAGTATAATTCAAAGCGTCATAAAACTGTTATTTTTTTCGACTTTATGAAACATTTTAAATAATTGATTCCACAAATATTAATTTTTATTTCAAAATTACATTTATTATTAGAATTATGAGTAAATAAATATTAAATTCATTTATCGTTCTTCAAAAGCCAATGTACACAGTTCGGTAATATTAATAGTGCATTAACTATGAAAGCTATATCGATGATGAAAGCTATATCGCAGATTTCCAGAAAGGAGGTGATTATAATGACAACTTAATATTTATTTTACTGTTATCAGTATAGAATCATATTGGGAAGTGTTCTAAAATTGCTGTTACCTAAAAAAATGTCCGTTGGATTTCTAAGAGGAGATAAAATTTATGTGGCTTTAAAATACCATAATTAACCTATATAACTTCTTCTTCTTGTTCTTCTTCATTGGCAATTTTAACGAGCTATTTTTGAATTTATTATATATATATATAAAGATTTGTATATTGATGTTGAGTACAACACGGCATTAACTACTAAATAATGGAAACAATGTAAATATTTTTATATTATATTCATATTACTGAATTCTTAGAGAACTGATGAAGCTTTGACGTTTTTGAACATAATACTTTAAATAAGAAAAAAAAGCATCGAACATTACTAATAATGCGATATGCGATTATTTGTAAAAATTTTATATTAACTAACTCATAAATTAAATGTATGTATTTTTGTGATATTATTTAATTAGTAATACATTTTAATAAAAATGTAATAGTTAATAAAAAAATAATTAGGTTGGTATGAATTAATAATCGCAACTTATATTCTGCAATAAATTAATTAGGAGGAGGTTCAATCCGCTGGTGGCTTTGTTGTAGACACTGTCACAAAAAACGAGGAGGCTCGATGGCGTTTATGATGTTCAGCACCTTGTCTCATTAATCTGCCTACCTAGTGTGAGTTTTCTGTGTTTTCTCCTATAAGTATGCAAATGCAGGTAGTTCCCTCTAAAAGTCCTCCACTGGAAGGCACTACCCTTCTTCTTCAGCGTCAAGGAGCCAAGTCAGACTTCTACCTACGGTCCTCCTTAACAGCAGAATCTGTTTCTTTCCCTCCATCCATGAGACCACACGGGTTCTTGAACTTGGTCTAGATGTTGCTGTCTACCAAGTGGGATAAGAAAAAAGAAACATTTTAATTATCTATTTATGAAATTAATATTTTAAAATCAACTCAAAATCCAGTTTGATTCTGAATTTTGCCTTACTGAAATGTTTAATCGTTTTTTGTAAAATGTTATTAATATACAATAAATTTGAAATTTTCTCCAAATTTTTTTAGTTAATTCAAAAATGTTATTAAGCAAGTCAATTAGGAAAGGTAATAATTTTATTAAATTGCAAAATACATAATGATTTTACAATTCTATTAAATCTTCTGAATATTTACCTCAAGAAAATAAACAAAAATACTAATTCTGAAAGTATTTCTTGCTGTAAAAACAAATGATTTAGCTTTGAATTTATTTTAAATCGCAATAATGGTTCTTCAAAAATTGCAACAATGTTTCTTCAAGTTAACATAAAATATAACATTACTTCAATGTTGTATTCTAGGAAAATGCCTTATTTTCTTGTTGCAAAAATAAATCATGTTCCTTTGAATTTATTTTAAATTGCAACAATGGTTCTTCAGAGTCAACATAAAACACAAGATTACTTCAATATTGTATGCTATCAAAATATCTTAATTCTAATGAAAACAATTACTATATCTTTTTATAACACACATTATTTATGACTAAATAGAATTCTCTAAAATGCTTTGCTTAGTAATATCTAACAATTTAATATTCAATTTACAATGATTAGAAACACTGCTTCGAACGATATGAATAGCAGTTTCGAAAATGTATGCAAGTCAATACGTTGTCACATTGTAATCAAATATTACATAAGCCACACATGTACCATTTACGTGTATGGAACATCATAACAATAATCTTATTGTAGTAATTTTGTGGTAACATGCAAATTTAAGGCTTCACTTACCATTTTACCTAACTTCTGCAATGTTAATGTAGTGTTAACGATAATGATATGATATTAGTAGTTCAAATTTAATGTGTGACAATGATTATGCATAAGATGCATAAATGTTTCGAATATACCGCAGATGCATCAATATTATCAATCATCAATTCAAGAAATACGTAAATTAATTTTACATATTCAAAATGAATAGTTATTGTTAAACTTAATATTTATTTTCATAGAAAATAAATTTTTATTTTTATAAAAAAAACATACAAATTCAGGTTTTTTTAGATCGAGGAAAAAAAAATAAATATAATAAATATATACCTATTTCTGTATATACAATAAATATATATCTAAACACATGTTTGTAGAAAAATTGCAACACTATGAAGGAATGGTCATAATTGAATGAAATTTAATACAGAGAGTTGAGTAGTAGTGGTACAAATAAATTATTAAATGTTCAAAGCAAACAAACAATAACAAGTGATCGGAATCAGTATTTTGTGTAGCCCCCACGCGCCGCAATAAGTGCGGCTACACGATGTGGGCTGAAGTCTAACAAATTTTGAATGTCTGCCTGAGGAAGAGCATTTCATATTGTTTGTATGCGCACCCAAAGTTCGTATGCAGAAGCAACAGGACGAGGATCACGAGCGAGACGCCGACCAACGAAAATCCACACATGTTCAATCGGTGACATATCCGGTGAATACGCAAGCCAAAGGAAGATGCTGTACCTGCCGCGTTGCAAAGAAGGATTGAACAGTCCCCCTTCTTGATATGAGGGTGGGCATTGTCCTGTTGAAATACAGCGAATGGCAAGCTTTGAAGGAAGGGAACAGCTTGGGGCTGTAGAACTTCACTGATGTACCGGTTGCTGTTCAGATTGTCCACAATTTTAGCAATTGAGATCGTCCATGATATGCTTATGGCACCCGAGACCATAACTCCGGGTTTTCATCCACTGTGGCGTTCGATAATGCACTCCGGAAGGTGGCGTTCACCGGCATGGCGTTCGACATGAATGCGGCCATCATGGTACCACAAATTAAAGCGTGATTCGTCAGAAAACACGACATGCTGCCAATCAGCAGGCCAGTCTCTATGCTGAGCGGCCCATCAGCCACAGGCGGCGTGGTTTAGGTGAGATGGATCCTGTATAAAAGGTCCTTGCGCGCAGTACACGCTGCAGCAGACATCTACGAATTGATGAAGCACAATGAAACACCTGTAGCTATTGACCACTGTGCTGCCAATTGTCTGTTCAGAGGGACTGTACGGCCCGTCAGCGCCATGCGGACCAGGTGTCTATCATCGCGAGCTGACGTCACTTTTCGGGGTCCACTCCCGATTTCAGGTTGTCCGACACTCGTCCGTCCACTGCTTCCAAAGACGCATCACTGTGCTGCTGTTACGCTGCACACGAGCGGCTACTGCACGATAAGACAATCCCAGCTTCACGAAGGCCGATGATTCTCCCGTTCCAAACTCTGTAATTTGTTCAAATCTCGCTTTTTTCGTAGAAGAGGCATAAGTAACGATTGAGCTAACGTTTACCACTAGCGAATAACCGATTATCATACACGCCTCGCTACAGCCGTCTATTTATTCCCGGATCCATCCGCCGTTCAGAGGGGCGCTGCTCAGCATACGCATGCGTTACGGATTTGAGAATTCTAATCATTTGCATATCATGCGCTAATTTGCATTTCCTGAAAATATCAGCTCACTCACCTAAGTCCTTAATGGTGTTTGCAATTTTCACAAACATGAGTTTATATACCTATATGCAATACCTGTTCTGTAAATGTATTTAAAAAAAATGAATAATCTTTCAATAATTAAACAATATCTGACTTATTAAAATGGTTTTTAACCAATAAATAATTTGAAGAAAAATATTTTTTATTAATATTTTTATCTGAACACATCCTGCTAAATCTACAAATAAATGACTATGAATTACAAAATAAGACAGGAAATATATTGTTCGGTTAAATATATTTAGGTATATAAATCTAAACAAATATAAACTGATATAGAAAAGTTTTAATTTAATTGGATATTAAAAATATATTAATTTTATGATTGTTTGTTTCATAATATTTTTGAAAAGCGACTAAAAGTTATAACAGTAAATTTGCATTTTTTTTAAACTCAATTTTCATCTAAAAATTTTTAATTTGTTACCTTATCTTAAAATTGAATTTTTTTAAGAAAAATAAATTTCGAATTTTTACATACTTTTATGAAATTTTGTATACTTAAATAAATTAAATTTTATTCATTTTATTTTTATTTTTTTGCAGAACAACAATAAATATTGTTTCGCTTTTTTGAAAAAAAATTCTACATTAAAAATACAAATTTATTTATAACTTTTTAAGAAAGAACAAATTAAAAATAATATTTGTTTGGAATACATCGTCTCAGTTACAATGAGGAATATTCCAAAAACATTTATTTTAATCATATTGAAAATAACAACTTTGTAAAACATTACTTGTAAAAATTCACTTAAAACAATTAGATTAAATCCTTTATATCGTAATAATATTTGATTTAAATAAATAATGGAAGATAAAAAAAAAAAAAATAATAACTAAGCAATTTATTTGAAAATTATCAATTACAACGGAATAGAAATTCTTTCCAATTCATTGGTTTACAACTAATTAATAAGTATGATATTTAAATAAGTATTATTATAAAACTTTAATCAGAAAGATATCTTAAGTCCTTTTCACATGAATTTATTAATCTGATAAGTAAAAAACAAATTATAAACTTCCCTTTAAAACTGTTATATAAAAAGTATTAAGCCATTGAAATATTTTAAACGGTATCTTTTTGAAATTTTCCAATTAAATCCAGTGATGTTGATAATTCTAATTAATGAATATTTAAAGTCAGATAAAGACATGTATAATTGGCGAAAAATGATATTTTCCTTCAGATTAAGATCTTTTTAAAAATATTTATTTATAAAAATCAGATATCTTTATAAATAAAGTTTTAGTAATAAAATAGTATTTTTAATTAAATACAAAGAATATCATGCCATATTGCATATAGGGGAAAAATGTAACCTCAGCCTTAAAGAATTACATTGTTTTATCAGTAACGTTCCCGTGAATGCATGAACTACGTATAATATTA
>BPLR01020869.1:0-51418 GCA_021605095.1 Caerostris extrusa
CGTACTCGGCGACTGGTCTAGAAATTATAGATAATGGCAGAAAAATTAAAAACGGTTTTGGCCCTTGGTACCATTGAGTAAAAACAGTGGCGCCCCAAAGGCTGGGAAAAGCTCTTCGGAGATCCCTGGGCTAGAGCTCTAACCATTGGTACCACAGGCTTCAATTTCGAATCCCGGCGATGCCATGCCTGTTTGTACTGGTTCGGAATCCACTTTAAGCCGTAGGTCCCGGGTATCCTATGACAATAGAGCGTCATAGAGCCCAATCAAACTTCTCACCCACATCATTCCCAAATTGTAAAGGGGCAACTCAGCTCTAGGCACAGTGATATGGTGTGATATAGTAGTAGCAATAGTAACATCAAAAACATGTATTCTTCCTTGGTATGGATGTAGGTTGGTGGTTCGGAATCCACGTTAAACTGTAGGCCACGGTCTAATTAGTCCAAAGTGTGCAAAATAAGATGACCGTAGATCGACAAACAAAACAATCATCAATTATTCGCTTGTCTTAGACTAGTTCACCGGAATAAATAATAGAATAAGATATTACTTTTTTTTTTATTGTATGATAATATATGATCCTAATTTGTGTGCAATCACTATCAAAAGTATCCATTCCCCTGGGATGGATATTTTTGTATTTACTGTCGTATTTATACTATTGATACTCGTATTTGCTGTCACTTAACTGCTTTTAAAAACAGATGAGTAAAATTTTTAAACACACACACATGAAAACACATGAAATTATGCTTATAATTTAGGGTCTGAATGGCCGAGTGGCTAGCGCTCTGGCGCTCGGTACCACAGGTTTCGGGTTTGAGTCCCGGCGGTGCCATGGATGTTTGTAGTGGTTCGAATCCACTTTAAAACCGTAGGTCCTGGTCTTAATAGGATCGTAGAGCGTCGCGGGGGCAGTGTTACTCCGCGTCCGTATCTTCAAGTTACAGACAAAGTGAGTGACGTCCGTGCAGAGCTTGCCTTAAGGCATCCAAGACCAAGCTGTCTAAGTGTTTGCCAGCTGCATTGGAACAAAAAAAAAAAAATGCTTATAATTTGAACAGACTAAACTTATCGGATACTTTCAAAAACGGCATGAAAATAGCGTTTTCTATTTCTGGGAATTTTACGGAATAAGAAATATAGTATCATCTGTTTTCTCTGTATTGAAGATTTTCTTCCCGACATTTCTCCTTTGCGATGCGTGCATGCTGGGCAATTACCCTTTTCAAAATGTTTTTTTCCGGAAGGCACTGTCCCTCCAAATCGGGTTCTACATTAGCCCACAGATGATCCCTTTCTATCTACTAGAGAGCTACATAGGCTTCTGTACAGGTGAAATTAAAAGATAGAATGTGTTGGGTATTTTCTTGACCTAAGTAATACGCATGCAAACTAGGTTGGTTTAAGATATCATTATCAATAGCATGACAGCCCAGAGTAGGCCAAGAGATTTCCATGCATTCCTCTAGTTGATAAGGGTCCTCCCATTCTTAACTTTCAATTCAGCAAAATCTTTTTAAACTGCGTTCTATCTATCGCAACTTGAGTCGTCCTCTTCCTCTTTGTCCCTGTAGCTTTGCCAAAACGAGCCTTTTTTACACAGTTTAAATCCTTCATTTTAAATACATGAGCATCCCAGTTTAATCTATTGATCTTAATATATTTTATAATATCTTGAGGTCTTTATAGCATCTATAAATTTCTGCATTGTACCCTCTTCTCCAACAATTCCTTTCCCTAACACCTCCAAGAATAGTCCTTAAAATCTCCCACTCAAATAGACCCAAATGGGTCTCATCAGATCTTGCCAAAGTCCGAGTTTCAGAACCCTAGACCCAAATAGGTCTCATAAGGGTTTTGCATAACAAGAATTTAGTCTTTCTACTTATGAACTGTGATTTACAGATTTCTTGACCCAAAAAAGGCCTTATTGGCAAACACAATTCTGTTTTTTATTTCAGGTAAGATATTATTTTACATTTAATTTCTGAACTTAAATATTTAAAATTATGTACACATTCAAAAGTGTCAATTCCTAAGGTAATATTGGGTGTAACCTGACAAATATTTCTTGAGGAAAGCATATGTTTCGTTTTTCCTGGTTTATATTTAGATGCAAAGTCCCAGCAGTCGATTCAAAAGCATAAAAAGCTTCCTCCAAAACTACGAAAGATCTTGCAATGATTACGACAACATCGTCAGTATAAGCCAAAATCTGAACAGACTTGAAGAAACTATACCCGAATCCCTCAATATCTTTTCCAAAACAATATTAAAAAGCAGGCCTGAAAGCGTATCCCCTGTTGAACAGGTATTGGGTTAAGACAGGAGTGGCCAACCGGCGGCCCGCCTTGAATATTTATCCGGCTCATGAGATTTAGCGCACATTTACAAAACATATTTATTTCAGAATGACCAAAATTGTGAAAAACAATGTATTAAAAATACATTATGCGTTCATTCCTATATTCAAAAATTTACTGCCGAAATGATGAGAAAAAACTAACTTTGATATTAAAATAATATTCTTGGCAATATATGACCTAGCCTTTTGTCTAGTTTATTGATGAGTCTACAGTTATGAGTTCGCAGAATAATTAAATTATATTCGTTGCAGAACTTATGATGCGCGTCCATCTTGGAACATCTAATATAACAGGTTCTCTGTTTTACTTTAAGTGAATTCAGTGACGCAGTGATCAGCCCCAGATGAGCACAGATGATTGTTGATAGCAGAGCAAACCAGACTCTTAGTTGAAGTTGTCAGGGCTTTTGATTCAACATGCATATTTTTCGAAAATGTAATTAACCAATCACAAAACACGCTCAAACATAATGGACGCTAACCTGCAACACCCATTACGATGTGCAAATACCCAAATTGAGATCAATTTACAAAAACTAAGTGAAAGAGTAGAAAAACACATATCGCGCTAGTAGAATAAATATTTTTTAATGATATATTTTTTTTTTTATTTCGTTTCTATTTACATATTTTTATATTTCATTTTTAGGTGTTATATATTTCTTTACAATGTGCATTTAGTATCATTATCATCTATGCTTACATGCAAGAATAATAGTAAACACAAAAGGAATATGCCAATGTTTAATAATGCACGATATATATATGAAGCAATTGATTGGAATACTACAAGAATGGCCGAATTCAAATAGCCACATGAATATAGCAATGTTGAAGATCAAGAACTTCATGAAGAATGAATTGTTCAAGAATCTTTTAAAGAATATGCAAAAGTAAAATAAATGTAGTCTTAAATAAAGAATAAAGTATGCCCAATTCTATAAGAAACGTTATCACATACAATAGCCAAAAGAATATATCAAAGTTTGAATATTCTAGACATAAATGAAGAATGAAGTATTCCAAATACAATAAGAAGCACTATACAGCCCAATAGACACCAAAAATGATAAATGGGAAACTTCAAAAGAAGGAATGGATCAACGCACTACGAGTACTTATAGCCATTGGATATACAAATGTTTAAAATCCCAATCCAAAACGTGAAAAGTGCTTCAAAACCGTACTACAAAACACTTCAAGCAAAAGCCAAATTCTAAAGAAAATACCTTTAAGACTAACGTAATTCATGAATCATTCAAATAATAAAGGAGCCCAAAGTACCATTTTAACACCAAAATTTGCAATGGAGTTTTATTGGCTTGACCCTCTTTTTCGGATAATGACACGCCCTAACCAGGACAACATCATGTTCACACAATTTTTAAGTCAATTCCTACTTTTTTTCCACCATATTGCAGAAAGTCCTTTATAAATAATTTTCATTCATTTTTTTTTAAGTTTATCTAGCGCCATCTATTGGTAGATATATGCAACTTAAATCTAAAAAAAAGGTAAAATTAATGAATTAAATTTAGTGAATGAATTAATATTTGAAAAAACTGTATTAATGTCCAGTGTCATCCAGTGCAAGTTCAAAATAAATGCATTTGAACTTGAGTGGATGACTAAAAGTATTTTATGAACGATTGAAAATTTCAACAAGATATATATAGGGAGAGTGTGAGCTAATAAAAGGAATTGAATAAATAAATCTTAAAAGGTGAGTTTTAACGAAATTTAAAAATGTATCCCTCTCAAATCTGTGTATCAAAACATGAATTATTTTAAAATCACTTTATATTCAAACAACGGCTTTTTATCCCTTGAAGCGGAAGTGATGTCACAGCAGCGAAACAGCAGATATCGAATTATTTTGAAAGTGCAGTGCAACAATAAAAACCGAACTCATAACTCAAGCCCACTTGAACCGCAGTCCGTTCTTCAATAAAAATATTATTATTTTTAAAAGGAAGAAGAAGAAGAAGGGCGTAAAAAAGCAGCGGCGGCGATTTCTTAATGTTTCGGAAAAAGGGCCGGGGCGCAGCCAGCGACGAAATTGGCTTTTGGATTTACGAGTTTTCTTACAAAGCGTGCGGTTTTTTGATAAGGGCGCCCCGTGCTTCAAAAATTACTTTACGCCGCCCCCTTTTTTCCTTCGCCCCTTTCTCCCGGGGAGCCCTTCCTGAAGGCTATTTTACGGTCGAAAGGCGAAGAATAAGCGCCCCTCGAGCTACAACAATACATAGTAGTTGTAAATTTTAATTTTTAATATTTTTGCCTTGATATATGTACACATAACACATTTATGTAAGGCAAAAAAGAAGGAAAAAGTATGAATTTTATATATTTATGTCACGTAGACTTAAAAAAGAATTCTAAGGAGACAATGTGTACTGACGAACAGATTTTTACTAGTTGCTTCGATCCTGGGATCATAACTGATGGTTTGGCGGGGTTTAATGACTTAACCACTACTACTACTACTACTACTGCTACACCACACCACATGACAATAGCAAAAAAACGAAAAAATTTGTATTTTTTTTTCAAATCCTTCTATTAGCTGACACTCTCCCTATATATATATCTTGTTCAAATTTTCAATCGTTCATAAAATACTTTTTATTCATCCACTCGAGTTCAAATGCATTTTTTTTAACTTGTAGTGGATGACACAGTTTTTTCAAATATTCATTCATTCATTCATTAAATTTAATTAATTAATTTTAATTTTTTTTTAGATTTAAGTTGCATGTATCTACCAATAGAGGGCGCCAGATAAACTTAAAAAAAAAGAATGAAAATTATTCATAAAGGACTTTTTGCAATAGAGTGAAGAAAAAGTAGGAATTGACTTTAACATTTTTTTTTTTTATATTACTTGTTTTTACTTTATGTAAAACATTGTTTTTTTTTACTTTATGTGAAACAATGCTTTTTAACTTTATGTAAAACAATGTTGTTTTTTTACTTTATGTAAAACATTGCTTTTTAACTACGTAAACATTGCTTTTAACTACGTAAACATTGCTTTTTAACTATGTAAACATTGCTTTTTAACTATGTAAACATTGCTTTTAACTATGTAAACATTGCTTTTTAACTTTATGTAAAACATTGTTTTACTTTATGTAAAACATTGTGTATGTATTGAACAACAAGAATAATACTGTTCCAAAATATCTACTACTACTACATCATACCATACCACATCACATCACTGTGCCTAGAACTAAGTTGCCCCCTTTACACTTTGGGAAGGATGTGGGTGAGAAGAAGTCTGATTGGGCTCTACGGTCATAGGAAACCGGGACCTATGGCTTAAAGTTGATTCCGAACCACTACAAACATCCATGTTACCGCCGGGACTCAAACCCGAAGCCGTGGTACCTAGCGCAAGAGCCCTAGGCACTCTGCCGTCAGCCCCCGGTTTAATGGCACAAGATTCAGATTTGGCCAAACTGCGCCAAGCAATTTGTAATCAATTCTAGAGAGGAATGTCAAGCTTATCGTAGGTTCGTAGCGGCCTGGTATGTTGAGGAACGTAGTTTTGGAACCGAAAGAAACTCGACAAGAGGCCAAATGAGTCGACACTGGGGATAGAACACGCGGCCTATAGGTACGATAAACCTGTAGGCTTCAATAATCCTTCCGAAGATTTCAAAGGGGAAGAATGTGAATCCACCAAATGCCACTGATGGCAAATAAGTTCCAAATGCACTATGTGGGTGAAACGTATGAGACCTACCTGGATGGTAGTAGATAATGGTCTAGTATTCAATTTGATACATAATAAGTAAACTTAATAATAAATAATTATTAAATAATTTTAATATTTTTTGCCTTGATATATGTACACATAACACATTTATATAAGAAAAAAAAGAAGAAAAGTGCAATTTATATATATTTATATTACGTAGACTTAAAAAAGAAGAAACTTGAACAGACAGTGGGTACTGACGAACAGGTTTTTACTAGTTGCTCGGATCCTGGAATCATAACTGATTGGTTGGCGGGTTTAATGGCAGAAGGGTCAGATTTGGCCAAGCTGCGCCAAGTAGTTTGTAATCAATTCCAGAGACGTAATGTCAAGCTGATTTAAGTTTTACCTCACCCAAACAATCCGCCAAACCAGAAAAATATCGCATAAAATTTCTCTTACCTTTCCAGTCGAACGGATCGAAAGAATGAGATATTCAAAGGGACGGAAGTAAAGAGTTAATTCAAAAATTTTCTCAATACTTTTATTTACACATTACAATGACGAAAGGACACACAAAAATAATAGAAATATAGACACAAGAAATCCGTGTCTACCACGGATGACTACCAACAAGAAGATTCTAAAGTCCAGGAAGACAAATTCTTACACCGAAGTACGGGTACAGTTAAGTCTAGTGGTAAAGAGTTCACGTGGTAAATAATTCAAAAACTAGATATATACAGCATTTTTGACACTAGGAGGGTATTTAGAGAGCAGTGTTTTGGAACAGAAAGAATCTCGACAAGAGGCCAACTGAGTTTACATTAGGGACAGGGCATGGGGACTACATGTATACCTACCCCTCTAAAGGTCTAGTATTCCATTTGATACATAGTAAATAAACCCTACAAATACATAATTTGGCATCCCTGTAGAAATATCAATTAAAAATTTTGGGAAGATGTTCCATTACTTAAAGCTTTATTCAATTCAAAATACTGGAAATTAAATAAAAATAAATAAAGAACTGTAAAGTTATTTATTACGTGTGCATAGCATTGTGCAATTTATTAAGCATGGTAGTATTGGTGGCCATCTCTTTAAAAGAAAAAAGTGCAAGCTTGCAAGAAATGTGATAAAAATCAAAAATTTCATTTTTTTCTTCCCTCAATAACAGGTTTGGTTTGTCGCTCTGCGGTCATTTTGAGTTAATTAGACCATCATCTACAGATTAACGTGGATTCCGAACCACTGACAAACATCCCTGCCACCGCCAGATTCGAAACCTGAAACTTGAAGCACCAAAGGCCAGAGCGCTGGCCAATTGACCACCAGGCCACCTTTCAGGAAGAGAAAAAGAAAGATTTATGAATGTTATTAAAAACAAAATGTTCTCATAACCTAATTTAATAACTTAGCCTAACCTAACTTTATTTCCCCTGTAAGTAAAAGATTCTACTTTTTCAATTCACGAAATAAAATTCAAATTGAGAGAAGAAAAATTTTTGAGCCCGATCAATGTTTCTCCTGCCAGTGAATAGTACAATGCGAAATTGAACCATTAATAATGCAAAGGGGTAACAACTTACGCATGCGATATGGCAAATTGACGAAGAAAAACGTTTCCCGGATTGTCTATACTTTGTAACCAAGACGAGAAATTAAGAACACGCGAGTCTCTCTTAAAACAAGAACAATAAATAAAAAAATAAACAACGAGAAATATCAGAAAACGCAACAAACAAGGGCGCCTTAACGATTAGGGGCCAAACAAAGACGAGGATTCCTCTCTTTCAAGTGAGACACGCGAGCACGGAACGTGGTGCATCTTGGGAAAAAGCATTGTTTATAGCAGAGGGTCCTTCGCAACTCTCTGCAAGGAAGTGTTTGCCCCCCTGCGATTATTGAAAAACAATTCAAGGAATATCATTTCCTACTCTTTTATTTCGTTACTTAGCGATATGCTCGCAAGAAAACACTCAGCTCTATCACGCAACTATCTCTCAACGTCTGAAACGGGGCCATTGTTTGCAAATTTGGCTTTTTCAACTTTGTGCATTAATTAATAAGAACACAGATTGTTTTTCGAAATAGAGTTTTATCGAATATTACTTGTAGGGGCACTTAAGAGACAGGATTCCTATTCCATTTGTTTACCATTGCGAATTTAAAATAACCCCCAGTTCATGAATATTAGAATCATTCCACATTAAAAACTCAGTAGAAAGTATGTTAGTCACTGGTGGGAAGTCGGAGTAGAATTCCCGAGTTCTTTTTTCAATTCCTCCTATTAGCTCACACTCTCCCTACATATATCTCGTTCAAATTTTCAATCGTTCATAAAATACTTTTTATTCATCCACTCAAGTTCAAGTATATTTTTTTTTTTAACTTTTTTGAACTTGCTTTGACACTGGATGTTAACACGGTTTTTTCAAATATTAATTCAGTAATTAAATTAAATTAATTAATTTTAGTTTTTTTTTTAGATTTAAGTTGCGTGCATCTACCAGTAGATGTCGTCAGATAAAATTTAAAAAAATCAATCAAAATTATTTATAAAGAACTTTCTGCAATAGAGTGGAAAAAAAAGTAGGAATTGACTTTAAAAATTTGTTTTTATATTACTTGTTTAAAAGTATTTTTTTCCAATATTCAAAATTCCTGTTAACAGGAGTTCAGGTGACAATTCAATTATATTTTTTTCATAATACCGTCACTAGCAAAAACTGTTAATACTTTAGCACAGGGATGGCCAACCTAAATGGTCTTGCGGGCCGCATATAAAATTATATGTCCCCCCTATTAGGTTTAGACCCACTCTAGACATTTTTTTGGAGGTAAAAAATTGAAACAGAATGAGTTATTATTTTTGTCTTTACTATTATTCTTAAATGTGAATATAGATAGTATAATAATAATGACACTAAACGCACATCGTAAAGAAATATAGAACACTAAAATGAAATATAAAAAATATATAAATATAAATGAAATCATTAAAAAATATTTATTTTACTAGTGCAATATTTGATTATCCACTCATCATAAGTTCGCAGAATAAATTGTAATTATTCTGCGAACTCATAACTGTAAACTCATCCATAAAACGGGCAAATATCTGTTTTTATATTCGCAAGAATATTATTGTAAAATCAAAGTTAATTTTTTCTCATCATTTTGACCGTTCATTTCTGAATATGTGGATGCACACATAATGTATTTCTTTAATACATTGGTTTTCATTAATTTGGCCATTCTTTTAAATACATTTTGTAAAAGTGTGATACATCTCACGGTCCGGAAAAACATTCAAGACGGGCCACCCCTGATTTAATACTTAAAATTTTTCGTCAAAGCGGTGGATGCTTCCCCTCTAATCCAATCGACAGAAATTTGGTATTGTACCAAAGCTGGTAAAGTAACAGAAAAAATAGTTTCATTTAAAAAAAAAAAAAAAAAACGGCAGAAATATTCATTTATTATCATGATGACATGATGTTGTCCTAGTTAGGGGTCCGTGACGTTATACGGAAAAAGAGGGCCAAGCAAATAAAACTCCATTGCAAATTTTGGTGTTAAAATGGTACTTTGGGCCCTTAACCCTTGAAATGATTTATGAATAACATTAGTCTTAAGGAATTTTCTGGAGAATTTGGCTTTTGTTTGAAGTGTTTTGAAGTATTTTTCACGTTTTGGCTTGGGATTTTAAACATTTGTATTTCCAATGGCTATAAGTACTCGTAGTGCTTTGATCCATTCCTTCTTTTTGAAGTTTCACATTTATCACTTTTGGCATTTTCCCGTGATTATGAAGCTGTATAGTGCTTCTTATTGTATTTGGAATACTTCATTCTTCATTTATGCTTAGAATTTTCAATCTTAGATATACTCACTTGGCTATTGAATGTTTCTTGTAGAATTGGGGAATACTTCAATTTTCATTTATGCCTAGAATTTTCAAACTTTGATGTATTCTTTTGGGTATTGTATGTGATTACGTTTCTTGTAGAATTTGGAATACTTCATTCTTCATTTACGACATACATCTTACTTTTGTATATTCTTTTAGAGATTCTTGAACAATTCATTCTTCACGAAGTTCTTGATCTATTCAACATTTCTATATTCATATGGCTATTTGAATTTGGCCATTCTTGTAATATTCCAATCCATTGCTTCATATATCTCGTGCATTATTAAACATTGGAATATCCCTGAGTTTATTCATCCGTTCTCGAATGTTCACACATGATCAGTTGAAATTTGCCGAGCAGATTTCAGTTTTTTTTTATCTTAATTTTTTAAATTCTCAGTTATTTAATTGAATGAATTGCTTATTATTATTATTATTGTTTTTTTCATAGTTTTTAATTAATCTGAAATTTTTGGTTGTTTTTCGTAGAAATTACGGAAGGATCCTTAACAGTTGGCCTTCTCTGTATTAGTTTTAGAGATCACATTTTGTGGAATCAAAACCATTTTAATGCCTATGCCTCTTGTTAGAGAACCGAACGCGAGTTGTGAAGGAGGCACTTTCAAAAGACTCCAATCAAATTATCTTCCTCCTTATTCCGAAAATTCTTCAATTAACCACCCCCACTTAAGCGAGCGGGGGTAGAGGGGTGGGGTGGATCTTAACCACGAAGGCCGTTTCAAGATTAAACCTTTCTCTCCGGGGGCTATCGGGAAAGCATCCGGAGTCAATAAATCAGCTCCGAAGAGTCCCGGAATTACAAATGGTCGCACCGATCTGACATTTCCTTAATGATGATCCCCACAGAAACTCCAGACGATAACAAGCCCTCCCCTTACTCCATCCCCCTTTTGCAGACGATTTATCTGGAAACGTTCGATTCCCCCCCGCAATTCGATTTTCAACACTTTTAATTGATGCCGAGGTGGCTACCGGCGGTCCCTTGACCATCATTTATCATGTTCTTATCGGTAAAGCCATCCGATTATCGATTAAATAATCGTAATCGAGAGGAGTTAACGCTTTTGTTTAATCGAAGCACTTCCTTTCCTTCCTTCCCCCTCCCCTGCTCCACCCCCCACTCTCCAAATTGGGTCAATTGGAACAAGGTTCCGTCATTCTCGCGAAATACATCATCTCTCTCTGAAAGCGATTTTTAATCTTTTCTCACACTCATTCCCAGGGAAAAAGTCCACTAAAAAAGATTACACTACTTTTTCCACACACCAAAAGTAAAAGAAAAAAAAAAATAATAATTATATTATTTTCTCTCTTTTATCTTAGTCTCCCTTTTTTTTTTTTTTTTTTTCGTTCTCTTTATTTTAAAAAGAGTAATTATTCTTAAAGCAAATATTTATCACGGGGACGTATTAACCTTAACATTTTGAATGGCGCCGACAACGCCAAGCTCTGTCAAGTCAAAAGATTTTTTTTTTTTTTTTGTCGTCCTCCCTTTCCATTCGATATTCGTTCTCGTAAAAAGATCGCCGGAGTATTTCGTTCGTCCTAATGACACTTTTGTCCTTTTGGCGCTATTCGGACCTGCGCCAATATCGATGGAAAGTATCCATTTATCTTCGGTCAATGCACAAGCCCCTTTTTTATTTATTCTTTTTTCCTTTCTCCTCTTTCTTTCCCTTTCTGAAAAAAAGAACGAGAATGAACGTCATTTAAGAGTGGGCACGAAAATATTTTGAATTATCTTATTGCCGTTCTTAATGGATGGAGTGTCCAGAAACTGTCATTAGACGAAAACGTTCTTAATTCTTTTTCCAATAACGCGCCGCACACAAAAAGCGCGGGAAATGGGGGGATATAAAAACGAGAGGAAAGAAAAATTCCTTGTTCATTCATTGGGCATCGTAATGGAATATTAAAAAAAAAAGAGGTAGGAATCCTTATCTTACAAAGTATACTGCATCGAGACAGGTGTTTTTGTCGAATTTTTTTTCTCTTCATTGGAGCCAATCAAAGCAAAGAAGCGAACGATTCTTCTGAAAGTATAGTACCATAATTAAAATCTAAACACTGTTGTTGTTCTAATACTGCTGGTAATACAGAGACAGTTAATCTTCATGCCAGAAGCAAGGGCAGCACCCCGGTTATTCATTTAGCATGGGGGAAGGGGCAGCTGCAAAATTGCACTCGCATTTTGCCAATGTGATATTATATTGCAAGTGCAACTTATGGGGTTTGCACCATTCTTTTCCAACTTAACGACATGACATTCCGCCTTATACATTTACCGTGTCTATCCCTGACGTAGACACAAGAACTTTTTAATCGGCTTCTCATGTTCCAACAAAAAAATCCAAACACTGTTGTTGTTTTAACGCAGCTGGCAATACAGAGATAGTTAATCTTTTATGCCATAAGAAAGGTCTGCACTCCTTTAGCAATAACCATGCAACATTTAGTACTATCCAGGGGGCATGTGTAGCTTGAAGATAGGCTACGAACGTGAGTAAAACTGCCCCCACAACGCTCTACGATCCTATCAGATAGGGATCTAAAGTTTAAAGTGAATTCGAACCACTACAACCAACCATGGTACCGCCGGGATTCGAATCCGAAACCTGTGATACCGAGCGCCAGAGAGCTAATCACTCAGTCATCAGGCCCCCTAATCCAAATACTGTTCATTCCATTATTATGACAGATGCAAATGCACGGGCAAATTTTGTGAAGGTACGTCAAAACATTGCTACATTTCTAATGATAAAAACACAAGTAAATGTAATTTAATAAAACCATGAAAATGACAAGACAAAAATCGAAATTTGCAAAACTGTTTAAGTCTGTAGCATAAACAGGGCACCAACAAGTGCTTGGTTTGGTTTGTCGTTCTACGGTCATTTTGTGCACACTTTAGGCTAATTAGACTAATGCCGGACTCGCGGTCCAGTGGCAATTTGTGGAGAATACTATATTAGATATGTAATTATTATTATTTTTCTAAAATTGACTTAATATATTGCTTTCGAATACTTTTTAGACAATTTGTCTCAAATTAGTAAATTAAATGACTGAAAAGAAATGGTGGATCTGAATAGCCAAGTGTCAGCGCTCTGGCGCTCGGTACCACAGATTTCGGGTTCGAGTCCCGGCAGGGCCATGGATATTTGTAATGGTTCAGAATCCACTTTAATCCGTAGGTCCCGATCTCCTAAGAGCGTTACGGAGCAGAAGTCAGACTTCTACCTACTTCTACCATCAGAACAGAAGCTGTATCCTTCTTCCCTCCTTCCAAGAGGAATACAACAACAACAACAAAAGAAGAAATGGCCTGGGGTCCTTAAAAGCTAATGAAGTTTAAAATCCATTATATTGCTGAAGTCCATTATATTAGATATGCAATTATCATTACTTTGACTTAATATATTGCTTTGAATACTTTTTAGACAGTTCGTCTCAAATTAGGAAACAAATTGGTTGAAATACAAAATGGTCTCGGGTCTTAAGAAGTTAATGAAGTTTAAAATTCAATCTGTTGCAGGAAATCCTATTATGTTTTAAAATCGCATTCGTATCTGGTACACTCATTCACCTATTACGAATCTTTCGAACGCACGAATCTACAATGACGCGAATCAATGACGGAAAGAACCGTTAAACAAACAGGATATCTTGGTGGATAACACTATATCGGACACGAGTAACATTACTCCCACAACGCTGTGTATTGAATGGCGTATGTTTATTACAGTTTGATTTTATCATTATAAATCATGCTTACAACAAAGACTTATTTTGTTGTTACTAATCCCCCTGGTGCAGGAAAGCCTACATTAGGTCCATAAGACCCCACTGGGCCATGGCTAATGGTAGTATGCAGCTTCACTTTAGCGAGGAACCACGAGGGCTGAAGACTGACTCAACCACAAGACAATGCTCTACGATAGTATTAGATCGGGAACTATGGTTTAAAGTGGATTCCGATCCACTACAAACATCCATGGCACCGGTGGGGTTCTAAGCCAAAACCTGCGGTACAAAGCTCTAGCCATTTGGCCCCTGGTCCCTCTCAAATAATATAGTCTGAAATATAATCTATAAATATAGTCTATAATATAATATAGCCTGTTTTCAACAAGAAATAGCAGCGTTATTTAATGACAACAAAATGTTGTGATCTAAAATAAAAATTCCATTATATTGCTGAAGTCGTGGATTAGATATGCAATTTTTTAATTGATTTATATACTGTGTTGTAATACTTTTTAGGCGATTTATCCCAAATTAGGAAATTAAATAGCTAAAAAAAATGTTCTTGGGTCTTAAGTAGCTAATGAAGTTTAAAATCCATTATATTGTTGAAGTGCATTTAATTAAATATGAACAAAAATTTTTGATTGACTTAATATACTGTTTGGGAATACTTTTTAGACCCACAAATTACGAAATTAAATGGTTGAAAAAAAAAAATGATCTCGGGTCTTAAGAAGGTTAATGAAGTTTAAAATTCAATCTGTTATAGGAGTCTTATTATGTCTTAAAATTGCATTCGCAACCGGTACACTCATTCACCCATTACGAATCTTTCGACGCACGAATCTACAATGACGCGAATCAATGACGAAAAGAACCGTTAAACAAACACGATATCTTTGCTGTTCCAAGCAATTCAGCCGCGGCAAAAAGATGCGCCAAGGTGCATCTCTTCCCGCAGATAAGAACAGGGGGTGGGTGGAGGGGGTGGGTTAATGAGGTGTCCCCAAACGATCTTCCGCATCGTTAGGTGCCGCAAGATTCCTTCCAGGGAGACGGAATCGTTCCGTTTCCGGACACGGGGTGGCATTCTTAGTCAATTAGCGACAATTAAAAGACGCACAAGGCGCTGCGGGGGGTGGTGGGGGTGGGGGAGAAATGTCGCTCTAAGACGCAGCGGGAAACAACAATAATGCTTCTCTAATAGGAAAACGGGAGGCAGCGGGGAAAAAAAAAAACGTCATTTCATGCAAGACACATTGGGGTCGACAAATCAGCAGAAGTCGGCCATTTTTGGACACAAACGTTATAGGTATCATTCTGGGATGTCGTAATTAAGCAATCGCATCTCTGTAGATGTATTTAAACCAGGGGTGGCCAACCCGCGGGCAGCCTGTTTGAACATTTAGCCGGCCCCTTGATCACACTTTTACAAAATATATTTGTTTTACAATGACCAAAGTAGCGGAAACCAATGTATTAAAAAAATGCATTATGTGTGTATCCCTATATTCAGAAATGAACTGCAGAAATGATGAAAAAAAGTAACATAAAAATTCAATTCCTTTTTTTTTCACTCTATTGCAGACAGTTCTTTATAAATAAATTTCATTCATTTTTTTTAAGTTTATCTGGCGCCATCTATTAGTAGATACATGCAACTTAAATCTAAAAAAAACTAAAATTAATGAATTAAATTTAATTGATGCATTAATATTTGAAAAACCATAATAACATCCAGTGTCATCCACTACAAGTTTTAAAAAATGTATTCGAACTCGAGTGGATGAATGAAAAGTATTTTATCAACGATTGAAAATTTGAACAAGATATATATATATATATATATATAGGGAGAGTGTGAGCTAATAGTAGGAATTGAAAAATGAACTTTGATTTTAAAATAATATTCTTGTGAATATACGTCAAATATTGCCTGTTTGTTTTATGGGTTTACAATTATGACTTCGCAGAATAATTAAATTATAGTCTGCGAATTCATGAATTCAGAATTTGTCAGAATTCATTTCAGAATTTGTCCGTCGTCATTCGGTGCAGATTCCAGTACTGTACAGTATATTTACTAGAGTAGTTAGTATATTACAGTACATTTACTACAGTACAGTACATTACATTTACTACAGTACAGTATTGTAGTTAGTACAGTAGAGTAGAGTACATTATAGTACAATAAAATACAGTACAGTTAGTATAGTGCAGTACATTACAGTACAGTACAGTTAGAGATTCCATTTTAGTGACTGAAATTAATGACAAAGAAAAATATTCGTGTCCAAACATGTCTGACGGAGGTATACCGTCATTGAAGGGGTGACGTCACGGCGTGTAATGGGCGTCGTGAATCTGTGCGACGCAGAAAAGCAATTCATTTTTCCGCTAATCGACGCTCGCCTCCCCGCCGAATCAATTAGAAGAGCCTGAAAACGCTCGTCGGACCGCCGTTTTTAAAAACACTTCCTGTCCGGGCGCTCGTTTGCTGAAAAACCATTCCCAGCCTTTAATCTGCGGGACAAGTCTTCTCAAACGGCACTTTCTGAAGTTCGGGCACCAGTTTGCTGTTGGTTTTTCTCTCTCTACCTTGCTTGCGGGCGATAGAGGAAGTTTTGCCGCTTAATTCAAGTAACCGCCGCCCATTAAGTGCCCTGCTGCCCGGCCATTATAGCCGGGAGTTTGCCAGTTTAAGGGGAAAATGATTGCACGTAAACAGGCGTGGTTAAGACGCTAAAAGGTGCGTCTCTGATCGCACCAAACTCAAATAAAGATAGTGACGGAGGCCCATAACTTAACTTTCGTTAAAAAAAAAACGAAAAATAATAGTTTTCCGTTATCTGTTCCGATAATAATTTTCCTCAAAGATTTTATCCAGTTATTAGATTGTCAGAGCGGTTAGACATTTTTACAGGAATATTTAAAGAAGTAAATTAAAAAAAAATGCGTTATTAACTTTATTGAATGCGATTGGCTTGAATTTAATAAACGTCTTTTAATTTTGGTATTTTCTATAAAATAAGTGATTTATTTTTATAAGTATTTTTTTTTAATACAGAAATTAATTTTAGTTATGTTGTGCTTAGAAATAATTATCTGACATTAAAATTTTCTTCATTTTAATCAGATATTATTAATTAAATAAATCCACAAACTTATGTTCTAATGCAGGGGTCTCCAAACTTTTTCGGTCGCGGGCCAAAAATTGAAAAAAAAAAAAAAAAAGTTTGGCGGGCCAAGAAAAATTTTGCTAAAATTTTAAAAACAATATACAAGTATTACAATTTAAATATGTTAATGAGCAGAATGAAATCGTGATTTCATTTTTAAAAGTTCCTTACAGTGAGGTTCGAAGTGAGAACCTCACTATAAGGAATCACAAATGCTCATCTGTCAGTCTACTTCTGAAATAATTCTTTCCAAGATTCATAGTTGAAAACACTTGTTCACGTATATCAGATGAAGCAAACACAGCGCTGATTTTCTGGCCGTGAGATATTGAATTTGGGACCAGGTCCGTGGCTAAGGGTAACATGCAGCTTCACTTTTAGTGAGGAACCACGAGGGCAGAAGACTGACTGACTAAACCTCGAGACAACGCCCTACGATAATATTAGACCACGACCTACGGCAAAAGTGGATTCCGACCCACTACAAACATCCCGAAACATGTGGCGCCGAGCGCTAGACACTCGGCCATTCAGGCCCTCCGTTTAGTTCAATAGTCACGGAATATACCAAAGTTATGCTGTTGCTATTTGACTATATACTGTTATTTTGTTGTTGTTGTTGTTGTTGTGACTAATCCTCAATGTCCTGCAGTGAGACGATCATCCCATGAGTGATCTACTCATGGAGGGAGGGAAAAGGGCAGCTTTCTGTTGTGATGGAGCACCCGTAGGTAGAAATCTGACTTTTGCTCCGTGACGCTCTTACAGTCATCATATGAGACCGGGACCCACGGTTAAAGTGGATTCCGAACCACTACAAACCTCCATGGCCCCGCCAGGACTCGAACGCGAAACCTGTGGTACCGAGGGCCAGAGCGCTAGCCACTCGGCCATTCAGGCCCATTATATTGTTGTTATTCGGTTATATACTGTTGCTATATACTATATATACTGTGTATTCGACTATATACTGTTGCTATATACTATATATACTGTTGTATTCGACTATATACTATTACTATACATTGTTCAATATTGTTGCTATATATTATGCCTATTTGTTAAGTTCTATAAAGCAACCTTTGCTTTTTTTCTTATTAATGAGTGTAGGTATATGAAATCTAAGGCATAATTGAACTTCGGTTTGTAGAATATTTAAAAACATATAACTAAACCTTTAAAAATGAAACTGAAAAGAAAATGGGAAACAGATTTTTGTGAGACTACAAGTTTCTGTTACGATAAAATGGTATCATACTTTAACAACATGCTTGATTGTCTAGAGAAAACACATTTCAGAGAATTTATAACATGATTCCTCAATCTGGACCATTCTATTGTATTACTTGATGAACAGCAAGTCAACATATTCTTCATTATGCTTAAAACTAACAGTAAGCAGTAGATCTGGAAACATTACACATCTTTATGAATATCAATACATGATCACCGATTGAAAATTCGAATCATTTTCCGAAGGGCGGATCTTGAAATGACTGGAATCATTTCAGACCTTATGTGACAACCAATACATGATCACCGATTTAAAATTCGAATCATCTTCCGAAGGGTGGATTTAGAATGACTGGAATCCTTTCAGACCTTATGTGTCTACTAGTACATGATCACCGATTGAAAATTTGAATCATCTTCCGAAGGATGGATTTAGAATGACTGGAATCATTTCAGATCTTATGTGTCTACTAGTACATGATCACCGATTGAAAATTCGAATCATCTTCCGAAGGGTTGATTTAGAATGACTGGAATCATTTCAGATCTTATGTGTCTACTAGTACATGATCACCGATAGAAAATTCGAATCGTGTACCGAAGGGTGGATCTTGAAAGGACTGGAACCATTCTACATCTAATATGGATACTAACGGATGATCACTAATTGAAAATTCGAACCCTCTTCCGAAGAGCAGATCTTATAAATATCACTCCATAAAGGGGAAAACGTAAAGTATTTTAAAGTTGGTAATGAAAAGAAGAAAAATTCAAGGTCACGAATATTTAAATTCAGAATATGTTGGAGCATAAAGTTTAATAAAGGCACTTTCGTCAGAAAGAGAGAAATACGAAAACTGAGCAAGAATGCCCCATGACTATTCCTCAGGGTCATTATTCACGACTTCCCTGAAAGTGGTCTCCATTCAAAAGGCAGAAAAGAGGTCTTCATAAAGTAGGGCCCTTCCCTGAAAGGGTGGGGGAAGCTCACAAAAGCGCCTCATTTTCTTAAGGAGGAGAGAGAGCGGAGGGAGGATATTTATTTGCTTAATTCAACTCTCGGGACTCGAACGTTTATTAAAAAGTTTTCTTCTTGAGCAGCCATGGCATGCAAAACAGCGCCAAGTTTTCTTAAGGTTCAAAACTATTTTTGCTCGCTCTGAACCGGAAAGTGGCAACCATTAATAACCCGTTTCGCACATGGAGGCGAAGACATATGAAAATTCCGCACTCTGTAAGGGTATTTTTTTCCCCCCTCCTACTCCTCATTTTAGATCTCTTTCATCAGAGAACTAAAGGTTTCTTGGTGAATTTTTAATTCAAATTAATTTTTCCTTTCTAATTTTGAGGATGAAAAGCACTTCATTTACCATACAACGGTACAGTAAGCGTCCATTTTATCGAATTTTATTAATTTTTATTCAATTCCTTCTATTATCTCACACTCTCCATATATATATCTTGTTCAACTTTTCAATCGTTCATAAAATACTTCGTATTCATCCACTCAAATTCAAATACATTTTTTTCAAATTTTTAGTGGATGACACTGGATGTTAATGCATTTTTCTAATATTAATTCAGTAAATAAATTTAATTCATTAATTTTTTTTTTAGATTTAAGTTGCATGTGTCTACCCATAGATGGCTCCAGATAAACTTAAAAAATGAATGAAAATTATTTATAAAGGAATTTCTGCAATACAGTGAAAAAAAAAAAAAAGAAGGAATTGACTTAAAAATTTTTTTTTAATATTACTTGTTTTATTTTAAGTGGGAAATTTGATTATATTGATTTCACTTGACTTGACTTTGAGATTTATGCTCGCGTCAGCTGCTTTATCTCAGTTTATCCAATTACTCTTGATAAGAAATCTCCGGTATGACACATATATGGCAACACAAAGTCATCAAAAACTCAAAAACCAGAGGGCAAGGTTATGATATCCGTATTTTGGAGCACACATTGTATTTTGTTCATCGGCTATCTTGAGAAAGATAAAACTATCAATAGCGAGTACAACATGCCATTATTGGATCGATTGAGTGTAGAAATTAAGCAAAAAAGTGCCCTTCTACCAAGAAAATGCTCAGTGTCACAAGTCGACGAAATACTCAGTGTCACAAGTCGACGAAATGCTCAATGTCACAAGTCGACGAAATGCTCAATGTCACAAGTCGACTATGGTTAAATCGAATGAATTAAAATTCGAATTGCTTCCCCGCCCACCGTACTCTCCAGATCTTGACCCCAGTGATTGTTGGCTTTTTGCAGACATCAAAAAAGATGCTGCGGGGAAAGGAATTTGGCTCAAATGAAGAAGTGATTGCAAAAACTGAGGTCTGTTTTGAGAGCAAAGACAAATTGTTCTACAAAAAAAAAAAAAAAAAGGCATCGAAAAGTTAGAGGAGAGTTGGAATGAATGCATCACTCTTGAAAGAGAGTGTGTTGACGAATAAAGTCGAATTTCTAAAAAAAAAAAATTGTATTTCTTAGCCAGACCGGAGACTTATTGAGTTATATGTTATATATGTGCTTTGATGAATTTAATTAGTGATATTTTACGTTTGACTAAGCATGGTAATAAATTCAGGAATTAAAAAAGAATTAAAACTGGAATAAATTTGAAATGAGAAGGTGCATTCCTAAAAAAAAAAACACGTACTAGAAAGCTAAATTCAGAGAGGGGGAAAAGCAAGTGAACAAATATCGATGCCGTTTGCAGAACGAGTATTTTTAACAACATTAAATACTCTTCGAATGTGCTCAAACATTTATCAAAATGCTATGATTATTAAGCTACAGCATGAGAAAAACAAGTAATATAAAAAAAAAAAAATTTAAAAGTCAATTCCTACTTTTGTTTCACTCTATTGCAGAAAGTCCTTTATAAATAACTTTCATTCATTTTTTAAAAAGTTTATGTGGAGCCATCTATTGGTAGATACAGGCAACTTAAATCTAAAAAAAAAACCTAAAATTAATGAATTAAATTTAATTACTGAATTAATATTTGAGAAAACTGCATTAACATCAAGTGTCATCCACTACAAATTCAAAAAAGTGTATTTAAACTCGAGTGGATGAATAGAAAGTATTTTATGAATTACTTTTAATTTTTAATACACCAATTTTTAATACGCTTTTATTAGTTTGTTTGTTCGTAACTGATTCTTTGGGCTCGATTTCGACCTACTTTAAGCGATCGGATTTAATTGAAACGTTGTAGACTTATCAAGGACACTAAAAATATTTTGATAAGTTTATTATGTCATCACGATTAGGATCGCCAGGATTTAGTGATTTTTATTTTAACTCATGAAGAGCAATTTAACCCGTGTAGAATGAAAGTACCTAAGACATTCAAATCTACGTGGGACAGTGGCACAACGCGCCTGTCTTCATCAGGAGATTCCCTGTTCGAATCCTGGCTGGCTCGACCTATTCGCATTTAGCCTTTGTTTTACTCACAATTCAATTATTGTAAGAACTATAGTTCCAATCCTCCGTACCGGGACCTTATTTAATTATTATAGTTTAAACATACTAAAAAACACGCTTTTAGAGTAAATCAAACTAAAAAGTAAAAAATAAATTATAGTTTAAAAACACGCTTTTAGAGTTAATCAATCTAAAAAGTAAAAAATAATTGTTAACATGGAATAAAATGACTGACGAGAAAATGAATCTCACTGTTCTAAAAGCGTGGGGTGCGCGATATCAGTCGTTATAATTTTTCACTAGTTTCATTCCGAAATGTAGAGTTAGTTTAAAATTGTCATACAAATCACAGAGGTTTTGGGGCTTGAAGGGAATGGCACAAAAAATGTATTCGAGTTGTGGATTGGTTTGGTTTGTCGCTCTACTGTCATCTTGTGCACACTTTGGGCTAAACAGACCAGAACCTACAGTTTAAAGTGGATTCGAACCACTAACAAAACATCCATGCCACAGCCAGGATTCGAACCTGAAGCCTGAGATACCAAAGGCCAAAGCGCTAGTCACTTGGCCACTAGGCCGCCATTCGAGTTGTGGAGGTTTTCGATTTAAAGAGATTCTACTGTATTAGATTTAATTAGAAGCCAGTAAGATTTTGTCTCTCACTCTCAAGCAAGCTCAAGGACACTCGTAGGGGGATTTGCAGACTCCTAGTCAAGAGCTCATGAATCACAAAGATTAAGATAATCTCAGGAATCCTGAGACTCCCTAGTGGATTCTTCAGATATTCCAGTTCCTTATTCCGGTTTCCATTCTACTAGATCGCTCTTCCACCCTCCCCCTTCCATTGTGTAAGGGGTGGGGGTGCAGTCGGTGGTCAAATATTGACCAGCTCATCGCCGAGTGACCGCAGTCTCGAATCAATGGCAGTTCTCGAAGAAGCCCGTCCGAAGGGGAAGGAATGCAAATGAGAGGGGCTTCCGGAGGCATCGGCCCACATTAAGTGCACCCCCAACACTTGAGCGGAATAATTCACTGTAACCGCTTCTGCGTGCGCGGCTATTGACGGATCCGAATATAATGCCTCCTCGCTCATCGATACAGGCAGACGGTTGCAGTTTCAATTGCAGCGCTCTCAAAAGGTGAAAGCACTCGCTTTGCACGGGAGCAGTAGACCTGGCCACAAAAATGCAGATATACCGGGTGAATGCTAATTAAGATTTCTTCAAGGACAATTAAAAGCAAGGAGTATTAAAATGTAATAATAAATAGAATGAAGATAACATGGGTATGATTTGCCACCACTCCTCACCTGTGTGTGCGGCCTGCTGCCTAATTGGCTAGCGCTCTGACCTTTGGTACCACAGGCTTCAGGTTCAAATCCTGGCGGTGGCAAGGGTGTTTATGAGTGGTTCGGAATAAAATCTCTTCAGAAATGTTCTTCTCTCTATTTTTTTTTATTTTTTTATTTTTTTAATAAATTCTTTCTCCTCTTTTTCTTGGTTTTCTAGGATCGAAATTTTACCAAGTTTTAATAGTCCTACAGAAGATCTCGACCTTCTTATAGCTTTCTAACCCCAATAAAAAGCATCAACTAATAAAAATTTGTCATTTATTGGTATTATTTTTTCCGCTTCAAAACCGAAGGAATTTTGGTTTCTCCGTGTTGTTGGAATGCATCGTTAGATTTGTTTTGACTAGCATCCAGTGTTCCATTACATAAATTACATAAATTATAATATTAGTTATTATAATGCTAAGTTATCTTTAGAATGACTTGTTTCCATCAGTATCACAGTATCATATATATATATATATATATACACACGTGTGTGTGTGTGTGTGTGTGTGTGTGTGTGTGTGTGTGTGTGTGTGTGTGTGTGTGTGTGTGTGTGTATGTGTGTGCTTTTGATCTGCCTTTCCAATTTTTTCTCGCTTTTTCTGTCTAATTTTTAATTTTTGGTAAAATTTTTTAAGTCAACTACGAAACACATGGAAATTTATGTATTGTGACTGCTATTACCATGACTTTGTTGCCCACGTTAAACTATAGGTCACAATCTTATTAGCCTAAAGTGTGCACAAAATGACCGTAGAGCATCAAACCAAATCCAACTTGTGTAATATAATCGTACGGCAAGAAGGTAAAGACTTGATTCACGCTGGTGGTACAGTCAATGCTTTGGAAAAGGGATAATCTCTAGGACAGGGGTGACCAACTCAAATGATCTTGCGGACATCAAATGCATCCTAACTCCGTGGACCGCATGTAAAATTATATATCTATTTTATTCTTACTCTATGTTTGCAACTGCGTTTTCATTGACGAGGCTCCAGCTGAATCCATTGAAGAGCTCGTTGCTCGACTATCCAAATGCCTGAAGGCCGAGTGGCTAGTGCTCTGGTGCTCGTTGTTTCGGGTTCGAGTCTCGGTGATGCTATGGATGTTTGGAGTGGTTCGAATCCACTTTAAAACCGTAAGTCCCGGTCTCGTAGGACCGTAGAGCGTTGCGGGGGGTAGTGTGACTCGAGTCCGTAGCCTATCTTTTAAGCTGCACGTGCCCCCTGGGTAGTGCTAAACGAATAACATCTTTATGCCATAAACAAGAGCTGCACCGACTACAGTCTAAGTATTGCCATTGCATTAGAAAAAATTATCCAAATGCCTGACATCTTTGGAACTGTTTGTTCATCATGCCTTCGATGTTACCAATAATGCATTACCGTGGCTGGTTGCCGTTTTTAAATAAACAGTGAATCAGAGAAGCACTTTGCAGTGTTGTTGTCAATAAACAATTTTTGTGGGTTCGTGACTCAATGCGTCTCTTCCGTCCCTATATTCCCATACAATAAAAAAAACATGCTTAAGTAAGTTGTATCACTCCTCAAATTTTGTCCCGTGACCGTTGAACCACCCTTTTATATATATACATATATGTGTGTGTGTGTGTGTGTGTGTGTGTGTGTGTGTGTGTGTGTGTGTGTGTGTGTGTGTGTGTGTGTGTGTGTGTGTGTGTGTGTGTGTGTGTGTGTATTTTAACTTTCAGAAACGGAAAACAACCTTTAAATAGAAATCCACCCAGACGATAACTTTAGCGCGCAATGAAGGAATTGAGCAGTTTATCTCGTTATTGGGGAACAGTCAACCAACCTTTTCAGAATTCGTCGAAGTATCAAAATTAAAACCAACACTTAATTCTCCCATTTTTTTGCACAAAACTCATCCAAAGAGTCAAGAGACTCACTTCACTTCATTCCTCCCCGCCCCCCATTCCTTCCCGGGTGTGCTCCATTCGTCTCCCCCTGCCAATAAAAGGAGTTGTCCTCTGTTCATCCATGTATCTGACGCCCCTAATTACTCATTAGGGCGCTCAATAAGACACCACAACACGTACGCCCCTGTGTTTTTTTTTTTTTTCCTTTTCTTGTGCGCCCCCATCACTTGGGGCGTCTCCTGTGCTAATTGGAGTCACGACTCCCCGCGCGGAAAATAGAGGGGGCGCACTTGTCTTGGGCAACTGCTCCCCTCATAACTCTTTTCTCCGGGAGTTCCATTTTTATCAATTGGGCGAAAAAGGTTACGCAGAAGAGGGAAGGATACCCATCCCAGAGCTCCAGTTCGTCGACGTTGCACATTTGCGACTCGAAGCACACTTTTGCATTCTTCTATCGGTTTGAAGGACAGTTTATTTATTTAGTTTGTAAAAGAATGTGGGGATGCTCCTTTCAGACTTTTGCTTCGGAGATATTTTCAAAAATAAACCTTCAATTCTTCAAATGAAATAAATTCACCGAAGAAGTTTATTTTTGTTTCCATTATTAGTATTGTTTAACAAAAGCCAATTTTATCACGCATTTGTTGGCCACTAAATGCAGAAGAATTCTAAAAAATGAATGTTATATACTTTTATATTATTGTTATTCGGTTATATACTGTTGGTATATATTATTCGACTATATACTATTACTATACATTGTTCGACTATATACAGTTACTGTACATTGTTCAAATAGTGTTGTTATACATTATTTGATTATATACAGTTATATAACGATTGACTAAATTGTTACTATAGATTGTTCAAATTTGATTATATACTGTTACTATATATTGTTGTTATACATTGTTGAAATATTATTGTTATATATTGTTCGACTACATACTTTTAGCTACATACTATATTTACCTACGAACGACATGGAATTTTATTTTCTTCCATGCATTTTTTGATGACGTCACGGGCCCTTAAACGGGGCAACATCGTGTTCACGCAAGATTTAAAAAAAGTAAATAAAAAATATTTAAAAACACGCAAATACGCTTAAATATCCACTGCAAAAAAAAAAAAAAATTTTTTTTTACACTCTTCCGCCAAAAAACCGCATACGTTTTATCAATTAAATCTATTATTGAATCTTTCTTTGGCATTCCGTCATGAGCATAATAACGACAAAGAAGATAATTTAGAGATGAAACGGCTCATCATTACATAATGATTTCTGTCAATGGACCATTACTACTCAATGTGGTTATATCATTTTAGAAGCCATGGCAAAGTGCTTTGCCGAACGAGAAAAAAAATGTCCAAAATATCCATTGGCATTCTGTCCGATGATGGCGCCATGTCAAGTAATGAATTGTCTCAAAATCTGCAGATAAACAGATCAAGAAAGGTTCACCCCCTTCCTTTCATCCATTCATAAGACGAAGCACAAAAACATTTTTTAACTAATACTGTTGATATTTATGCGCCTATACATAAATATCAACGGTAATATTTATATATACGTATTTATATTTTACAGTTTGGTTAAACAATTGCGCAGCCCGGGAGTCGAACCCGAGTCACAAGAATGGGAATCTTGCATGATACCACTACTTTAGCGGTGCACACTATATATACATATATATATATATATGTTGTGAATCAGCTGGCATTTTATATATATATATATATATATATATATATATATATGTTCATATATGTTGTAATGCAGTTAGCAATACAGAGACAGTTAATATTTATGCCATAAGCAAGGGCTGCGCCGTTGTTACTCATTTAGCACGTCCCAGGGAGCACTTGTATCTTGAAGATATGTTCCATTATTATAATCAAATGTTGTTACTAATCCCAACAGTGCAGGGAAGTCTACACCAGGTCCAAAGGACCTCGTCGCAGGCGATTACTCCATAGCTAATGGTAATATGCAACTTCACTTTTAGCGAGGAACCACGAAGACTGAACCCTATGGACAAGGCTCTACGATCCTATTAGACCGGGATCTACGTTTTAAAGTGTATTCCGACCACTACAAATATCCATGGCATCGCCGAGACTCGAACCCGAAACCTGTGATACCAAGCGCCAGAGTGCTAGGCACTCTGCCATTAGGCTCCTGTTTCTTCAAACATCAGTTTGTTGGGTAGACATTTCATTGTTGGCTAAAAACAACAGTTAAATTAGCTATCATAATTAATTGGGCCCTTGTGCCGACCAGCCTACAATACTTATAAACACCCTCTCCAACATATTATATATATATATTATAAATATTAAGGATGTTTAAAAATATTTAATATTTTCGAGTTAATACAAGTTAGCAGACAGATAACAGAAGGAACAAGTAATATAAAAAAAAAAAAAAAAAAGAAAAATTAAGTCAATTCCTACTTTTTTTCACTCTATCGCAGGAAGTCCTTTATAAATAATTTTCATTCATTTACTTAAGTTTATCCGGTGCCCTCTATTGGTAGATATATGCACTTAAATCTAAAAAAAAAAAAAAACTAAAATTTATTAATGAAATTTTATTGCTGAATTAATATTTGAAAAAACTGTATTAACATCCGGTGTCATCCACTGCAAGTTCAAAAAAATGTATTTGAACTCGAGTGGATGAAAAAAAAGTGTTTTATGAATTGAACAAGATATATAGAGGGAGAGTGTGAGCTAATAAAAGGAATTGAAAAAAAATACTAACTCTACCTCACACAAATCTATTTTATAAGCAAAGCAATTATTAAACTATTCATTTATATATATTATAAAAACAATTATTCAAAAATCAGGAACATCCACTGAACAAAGTCTGCTGCCATGAAAGTCGCGTCCTTCGAAGCTTCCTTGCAAGCAGCCCCCCCTCCGAAATCTTGCGGGGCGCGATAACCTCGGGGCTGCACTTGTTAGGGAAGTTTATGGAGCAGCCCTGTCCCATCCAGCGTAAATGATGACCTCCCGGACTTACTTCCGATGGAGTCTTGCGAAGAGAAATTTCACCCTTGCCTGCCTCTTAATTAGAAGACTTCCCTTCCCCCCATAAATATTTAATTAACGCTTCCCTCCCTCCTTCCACCCCCTCCGCCGGTGGCATTTTTTGGGAAGCGTCCAAAAGCCGACCGCGGCGCATTTAATAGCCATTTAATGAAGGGCGGAATCTCGGTTTCGGTATCGGGCAACACGGAAAATCGTTTGCCACCGTTCGAAAGAAAGGGGTGGAAAAAAAAAAATTTAATATTTAAACCAAGGGTGGCCAACCCAAATGATCTTGTTGGCCACTTTAGAAAAAGTTTAAAAAAACAACTGAAATCTACTTATGTGTGAACATTCGAGAACGGAATATATATATACATATTATATTTATATATTTCTTTATAATGTGCGTTTGGTATCATTATTAATATCATATCTATGCTCACATGTAAGAATAATAATAAACAAAATAATAATAACTCATTATGTTTCAATTTTTCACTCCACAAAAAATGTGTATAGTGGGTCTAAATCTAATATGGGGATATATAATTTTATAGGCGGCCCGTGGAGTGAGGATACATTTCCAAAGTGGCCCGCAAGATCATCTGGGTTGGTCACACCTCATTTAGAAGAAATAACTGGAAAAGATCATACTGATCCTCAAACTCTAGAGACTACTTTTGGTTATAGAGACAATAACAATAATCAGTTAATTGCTGTGGTTTTAGCAAAGCTGCACCCCACAATTGGTTTGTATGAGATCTGTCTAAAATCATCCCAAAGTGAAGAGTTACTAAAATGTAAGATTTGGAATGCCACAATGTGAAATGTCAGATCAGAATGTGAGTCACTCATAAAAACGGGTGTAAGCAATAAAAATCAGTGCTGATGACAAAAAATAGTTATACTATAATAATAATAGCGGGGCCTGAATGGCCGAGTGGCTAACGCTGTGGCGCTCGGTACCACAGGTTTCGGGTTCGAATCCCGGCGGTGCCATGGATGCTTGTAGTAGTTTGGAATCCACTTTAAACCGTAGCTCCCGGTCCAAATAGGGATCGTAGAGCGTTGCGGGGCCATTGTTACACCGCGTCCCTGGCTTATCTTCAAGTTGCACGAGCCCCCTGGGTCGTGCAAAGGGAGTAACGTCTGTGCAGCGCTTGCCTTAAGGCATCAAGACCCAAGCTGTCTAAGTGTTTGCCAGCTGCATTAAAAAGAAAAACATTCGAGAACGGATGAATAAACTCAGGAATATAACAATGCTTAATAATGCAAGAGATATAGGAAGCAATGGATTGGAATACTACAAGAATGGACAAATTCAAATAGCGCCACATGAATATAGCAGTGTTTGAAGTATTCCCAATTCACTATAACATTCAATAGGCAAATGAATATATCGAAGTTTGAAGATTCTAGGAATAATTGAAGAATGAAGTATTCCAAATTTTACAAGAATCATTATCACATTCGATAGTCAAAAGAATATATCAAATGGTTTATGGATTGGTTTTTATGTCATTCTTTTTATTTTGAAAGTAAAACTGTGCATTGTTTTAATACAGGGGTGGCCAACCTAAATGATCTTGAGGGCCACACTGGAAATGCATCCTAACTCCGCGAGCCGCCTATAAAATTATATCCACCCCATATCAGATTTAGAACCACTATACACATTTTTTGGGAGTGGAACATTGAAACATAATGAGTTATTATTTTTGTATTTACTATTATTCTTATATGTAAACATAGATAATATAAAAATATCTATACTAAGCGCACATTGTAAAGAAATGTATAACACTCAAAATGAAATATAAAAAATATATAAATAAATTGAAATAAAAAAAAAAATTAAAACGTTCAAAAATATTTATTTTACGAGTGCGATATTTGTTTCTGCGAACTCATAACTGTAAAGTCATAAATAAAACAGGCAATATCTGTCATACATTCGCAAGAATATTACTTTGTAATCAGTTATTTATTTTTTTTTTTTCATAATTTCGGCAGTTAATTTTTGAATAGATACAAAATAAATAATTTTTCCATTATAAAATAAATATATTTTGTAAAATTGTGATAAATCACACGGGCGGAAAAATATTCAAGGGCGGCCGCATGTGGCCCGCGGGTTGGTCATCCCTGATTTAAACTGAACCAACTGTTCAAGAAATCTTTTGGTAGTAAACAATATAAACAAAAAATTTTTATAGTCAATTCCATCTTTTTTTTTTCACTATATCCTTTATTCCACTATATCCTTTATCACTAAGTCCTTTATAAATAATTTTCATTCATTTTTTAAGTTTATCTGGCGCCATCTATTGGTAGATACATGCAACTTAAATGTAAAAAAACTAAAATCAATGAATTAAATTTAATTAAGGAATTAATATTTGAAAAAAACTGTATTAACGTCAAGTGTCATTCACTACAAGTTTAAAAAAATGTATTTGAACTCGAGTGGATGAATAAAAAGTATTTTATTAAGGATTGAAAATTTGAACAAGATATATATAGGGAGAGTGTGAGCTAATAGAAGGAATTTAATAAAACTAATATCTCTGCATTGTCTTAATGGAAATGTTAGTATTTTTGGTTTCATGTTAGCCTCAAATGAGACATTCCAGCAACATCTCGGGCAATCTTCGGAAGATTTTATAATTGTCTGTAAGATGAAGTGCTGTCTAATGGTTCGAAATAATTCACTCCAGGTTTTGTGTAATAAGATGAACTACTATATACACAGTCCAGTCACATTAATGTGACCACCTGTCAAAAGCCAGAATAACCACCTTTGGCAGAGCGGACCGATTGAAATTCGATCAAGGTAATTAACATTGGCTGGGACCGAACATTGGCTGGAAATGCTTATGTTCAGCTACTTGGAGATCACTTGCAGCCATTCATGGACTTCATGTACCCAAACAACGATGGGATTTTTATGGATGACAATGCGCCATGTCACCGGGCCACAACTGTTCGCGATTGGTTTGAAGAACATTCTGGACAATTCCAACGAATGATCTGGCCACCTAGATCGCCCGACATGAATCCCATCGAGCATTTATGGGACATCATCGGGAGGTCTGTTCGTGCCCAAAATCCTGCACCATCAACGCTTTCACAATTATGGACGTCTATCGAGACAGCATGGCTCAATATTCCTGCAGAAGACTTCCAACGACTTGTTGAGTCCATGCATGATCACATAGTTGGGACACCCGAATACATTTAAAGAAGATGAGAGAGGTTTTTAGGAGTAACTATTTCGCGTGTCATATCGGAGGGAACCGAAAACCCAAGTAGGTAGCGCGACCTGGTTGGCAAGCGCTTTGGCCTTTGGTATGACAGTCTTCAGGTTCAAATCCTGGTTTGGTTTTTCTCTCTACGATTTTGTACACACTTTGGGCCAATTAGACCAGATAGATATTATAACAGTGGATATCGAACTTCTCACAAACATCTATTTCACCGCCACGATTCGAATCTGAAGCCTGTGGTACCAAAGATCAGAGCACTAGCCAATTGACCATCAAGCCATTTCGAATCCTGGCGGTGGCATGGATGTTTGTCAGTGGTTCGGAATCCACGCTAAACTGTACGCCCCTGTCTAATTAGCCTAAAGTGTGCATTAAAATGACCGTAGAGCGACAAAATAAACCAACCAGGTAGCTTGTCCTTAACTCTGTTGATCCTTAAGATAGAATCGAAGGTAGAAGAAGCCTTACACGAAGGAACCCTTACACGTGTTCTCATAATTAACATCGTACGTCCTCATTTCTGAAAAAGCAGTGGCTGTAATGCAGCGAATCAGAACGAGTCCTGCCACACGATTTGCGATAATAACTTATAGTTACGACTTTAGAACTTACTTAAATGTTGCCTAATTACGCCTAATTTTAGAATTTACGCTAATTTTAGGAATGTATCTGTCGATCTACGGTCATTTTTTGCAGAAGTTGGATATAATTAGACACGGGCCTACATGGATTCCAAATGTATTGGATGTATGTATTGTCTTGGTATGTATTGCTTAGGATTCCGAACCACTAACAAACATCCTTGCCATCGCCTGGATTCGAAGCGGCCTGAAGGCCAATTGGCTAGAGCTCTGGCCTTTGGTTCGAATCAGTTAGCCTAAAGTGTGCATAAAATGATCGTAGAGCGACAAACCAAACCAACCAGGTAGCTTGAATGTCGAAAGCGAGAAGTTTTACACGTGTTCTCATAATCAACATCCTATCTCCTCATTTCTGAAAGCAGTGGCTGTAATGCAGCGAATCAGAACTTGAGTTCTGCCATACGATTTGCGATAATAACTTATAGTTGCGACTTTAGAACTTACTTACATTTTGCACTTACGCTTAATTTCAGGAACGTATCCGTCGCACAATAGGAGGTTAAGGGATATGATTACATGGTTTTTTTTGCGTCAAATAACTGCAATCGGTGACATCGTGCAATCGGATAAGATATGTCAAGCAGCGAGCGCTCCAGGAACGGTGGAATGATCAAAGCAGTGCAGCAGCCAATTGGGCGAACACGTGTTGCACAAATCGGTCGCGGGGGGGGAGGGGGCGCAGAGGAATAGTTAGGGAGAAAATTAAATGCGTCATCGGGGCAATTTGCGATCTCGCTGCCCCTGCGATATTAGTTTGGGGCGACTCCGCCCCGCGACAACTGCTCCCTATGCGTCGCGCGCTCTAATCACCTCCAGCCTATATATTGCCCTGTAATGTGCCCCCCGTCTCAGCACAAGTTCCTTTGCCAACAAAAAACAATTCGCTCAATAAAACGGCCCATAGGATGTGAACAAAATGTAGCATGTTAGTCTAATGATATATAAAATTGAAAATCTGTTAATTTATCCTATATAAATTAGGGACCTGGTGACTAACGTTAGGGCGTTCGTGCCGCAGGTTTCGGGTTCGAGTCCCGACGATGACATGGATATTTGTAGTGGTTCAGAAGTATGAAAAGTGAAAAAAAGTATTTGTAGTAGTCAGAATATCAAGTAAAAATTATTTGATGTATTACAAATACACTACTACTACTACATCACATTACATCACTGTGCCTAGAACTGAGTTGTCCCTTTACAGTTTGGGAATGATTGGGTGAGAAGAAGTCTGATTGGGCTCTGTGATGCTCTATGGTCATAGGAGACTGGGACCTACTGTTTAAAGTGAATTTCGAACAGCTACAAACATCCATGGCACCGCCGGGATTCGAACCCGAAACCTGTGGAACCAAGAGCCAGACACTCTGCCATTAGACGCCACGACATATGATACTGTTGCCGAATTAGCCTCACTGAAAATCTACTCAACCTATTGAATTTCATAATATGAAAACCTCTTTCCATTTAAAAACATTTAAATCAAATCAAATGAATTTACATCAATAATACAAGCTAGGATAGGATAGGATAAGCTGGCGGAGCTCACCTCCACCCGTCTGAGCACAAGTTCCTTTGCCAACAAAAACAATTCAATCAATAAAAAGGCACATACTAGTTTGATGATGGGACAAAACATAACATGTTAAGTATAATCATATATAAATTGAAAAATCCATTAACTTATTCTTTATAAAATTTCACAGCTTTCCACCTGCAGCTTTCAAATTTGACTCGTATCTAGTTTATAGCCTACACGAGATCGTAGGCCACTTTAAAACTTGGGAGATTCCCCTTCTTTCCCTACGATGTGGTGGCTAAGTGGCTAGCACTCTGGCCTTTGGGTATCACAAGCTTCAGGTTCGAATCCTGGCGGTGGTATGGATGTTTGTGAGTGATTCGGAATCCACTTAAACTGTAACTCGTGTGCACAAAATGACCGTAGATCGACAAAACAAACTTTCTTCCCCTAATTTTCTTCCCGTAATTCTCACAATGGTGGCCTGATGGTTAATTGACTAGAGCTCTGGCGCTCGGTATTACGGGTTTCGGGTTCGAATCCCCGCGATGGATGTTTTTAGTGGTTCGAAATTCACTTTAAACAATAGGTCCCGGTCTGATATGACAGTAGAGAGTCACAGAGCTCAACCAGACTTCTCACCCACATCATTCCCAAACTGTAAAAGGGGCAACTCAGCTTTTGACACAGTCATGTGATGTAGTGTAGTAGTGGTAGTAATTTTCACAATTGAGTTAGAGGGTTCGGATGCGTTTCTCCGAGAGATTTTTTTCAAATCCTTCTATTAGTTCACACTCTCCCTAGTATATATATATCTTGTTCAAATTTTCAATCGTTCATAAAATACTTTTTATTCATCCAGTCAAGTTCAAATATATTTTTTTTGTACTTGCATTGGATGGCACTTAATGTTAATGCAGTTTTTGCAAATATTAATTCATTCATTAAATTTAATTAATGAATTTTTTAGTTTTTTTAGTTTTAAGTTGCATATATCTACCAACAAATGACGCCAGATAAGCTTAAAAAAATGAATGAAAATAATTTATAAAGGACTTTCTGCAATAGAGTGAAAAAAAAAAAAAAAAGTAGGAATTGACTTAAAAATTTTTTTTTTTTATATTACTTGTTACAGATGCTGATGTCTTGAGTACAATGGTATTTTCAGTTTTCTTCTACGACCTGTGGAAAAGGGTTCAAGTTCGGTGAGAGGCCAAAAAATTCAAGTATACCGTGTATTTTACATCAGTTATACTAAACCTTTAAGCCCGTTCTTAAAGTGTAAAAATGTTTATCCTTATAACCACTACTTTTCAAATGTGCCCGAGAAATATCGCATAATTAATATCGCGGGTAAGAAATTTCGCGGTCTATTTGAGCGGAAGATTCTAAGGGTTATTCTTGGAGGTGCCAGGGAAAGGAATTATTGGAGAAATGTATTGCTATAAAAACCCATACATTATAAAATTGATTAAGATCAATAGATCAAACTGGTCTGCTCATGTATTTAGAAAAAGAATGATTTAAACCCTGTAAAAAAGGCTCGTTTTTGGCAAAAGCAGCAGGGAGAAAAAGAAAAAGAACGACCCAAGTTGCGATGGATAGACGCAGTTGAAAAAAGATTTTGCTGTACTAAAGGTTAAAAATTGGAGGGACCTTGTCACCCCCAGGAATGCATGAAAATCACTTCAAAGGAAAGCATTGGGCCCATTCCGAACTGTCGTGTTATTCATGATGATGATGATTTTAATGCTAAATATTCAGAAAAATTAAATTTTCATTTATTTAAAGTTAAAAATAAAACATTTCTTTTTTTTTTTAAATCTTTGCAGAATAATACTATTGTGCCAAAAGAAAGAACAATTTTCAATTTAAAATTCCCGGATTTTTTTTTTTTTTTTTTTTTTTTTTCTTTTTTTAATTTGCTGGCACTGTCCTAAACATCTGTGTGAAATTTGATGTCAAAATATTCATTAGTGTTTTGTATAAACAAAAAGGAGGGTTTCTCCTTTCTACAAATGACATAACTTTCTTTTATACTTGGCATTAAATTTTTAAATTTGTCAGACGCTAAAATGATTCCGGCGATTTTGAAACTTGCATTCAATTTTGATTGCGGGAACGTATAGAATCTTGCAGAAGGCATTCGGTGAACATTCCTGTATCGGAAAGAAATGTTCACAAAGTGGTATAAACAGTTCGAAGAAGGCAGAGAACGCGTTGAAGACGAAGAGCCCTCTGGTCGACCACCAACCTCAATCGACAAAGCTCACGTCCAAAAAAATTTAAGATTTGGTCCTTTTTTGAAAACCATCCATTTACAATTAGAGACCTTGCTGATGATGTTGGAATTTCAAAAGAATTGGTCCATTCCATTTGGGCCTCAAATCTCGATGGTTACCGAAAACACTGAATGAGCCAGCTCACACTGCATTGATTCTTCGTGACATTTTCGCCATAACGGACGCAACAGCCATTACGATGTGTAAATACCCAAATGGAGATCGATTTGCAAAAAGCTAAGTGAAAGAGTGGAGAAACAACCATCTCACTAAGTGAAATAAATATTTTTTAATGATTTCATTTTTTTTTATTTACTTTATATTTATATATATTTTTTATATTTCATTTTCAGGGGTTCCATATTTCTTTGCAATGTGCTTTCAGTATAACTATTATTATACTATCTATGTTCACACGTAGGAATAATAGTAAACACAAAAGCTTAATAGCTCATTCTTTTTTTCCATTTTTCACTTCCAAAAAATGTCTATAGTGGGTCTAAATCTAATTTTTTCTCTAATGCTAGCAAACGCTCAGAAATTGTCTTGGTTGCCTTAAGGTAAGCGCTGCACCGACGTTACTCACTTAGCACTACCCAGAGGTGCGTGTAGATTGAAGATAAGCTACAGACGCAGAGTAACACTACCTCCGCAACGCTCTACGATCAAGTTAGACCGTGATCTACGGTTTAAAGTGGATTCTGAACCACTACAAACATCCATGGCACCGCCAGGATTCGAACCCGAAACCCTGTGATCGAGCGCCAGAAAGCTAGGCACTCGACTATTCAGATCTATTAAATCTATTTCAGATCTAGACTATTCAGAAATCAACAAGGGGATCTATAATTCTACATGCGGCCCTCGGAGTTGTGATGATCCAAAGTGATTGATTGAGCCCAAAGTGGCCCGCAAGATCATTTGGGTTGACCACCCCTGCTCTTGACAGTGGACAGTGGCCATTGTAAAAGTCACGTGATGTGTATGATCAACCCGAACCTGAAAGCTGTGGCGCCGAGTCATGTCGGTCCCAAAAATTGGCAACCCCAATGAGGGCTCTATTTCATTACTGCTCTATGGTTGTAACTAAAACATGGGCGTCTGAAATTCGGCCTCACGTGCGAAGTCATTTTCAACTCGTTGCTCAATTCATCTGAATTTTCTGCGCCAGAAGCATACGGAGAAGGGAAGGAAACGGAGAGCAGTGACAGATGGCCTTTCTCATTTCCTCCTCCCCAGCTCTTTAATCTTCTTTTTCTTCGTCCATTTGTTCTCCCATCCCTTCTGCAGGAGCCTTCCTGTCCCTACGCCCATCTGCAAAACGATTCCCCGGGATCATCGTGGACCAATAAAGCAGCCCTATTGTAACTAGAAAACAGGCGAAAACGATTTTGATTCTGAGGAGAAAGCGCTGAGTTAATACTGAAGTTTATTCTCCGACTTACGATGGCAGCATTTGGAGATACGAACCTGAACTCGCTTCTCTGGCATTAAAACGTACAATTGATGTTCCATTCTGCGCAACTCTGTGCTAATAATCGTACCACACAAATATTTACCATTTAATTTTTGCTTTTAAACCTCTTCTTTTATTTATTTATATTTCAAGCTTGAACACATTCGTCATTCATCATTGACAAGGAAACTTGTCTGGAGTTCGGTGCCACAGCTTTTCGGATTCGCGTCCCGACAGTGCCATGGATATTTGTAGTGGTTTGGAATCTTGTTTAAACCGTAGGTCCCTGTTTAAAATGACCGTAGAGCGTTCGGCGTAGAGGGTTGACAACCTCATCCTGTAAAAAGAAAAACACCCCGTGTCTAGAAATTTGCCAGTAGACAAACAGCCTTGGCCCACCATGGGCCTGTTGCGCTACTGATGTTGATATACCTCGCGTATCCAGTGAGTTTCGAGAATTTGTTGCCATATATTACAGGGAATTGATTGTACTGAGAGAAAACACGGATTCCTCACGTAGAATAAGTGATGTTTGACATTAGTATTGACACTGATTAAGCTTTTAATCTTGATTTTATAGGGCTACCCCGATACACTTCCGCTTTGGAAGTACCAAGTCCAAGATTTGGCAGTGATCAGGATATATATATAGCACACATCTTGTTTGAAATAAAATCTGGAAAAAATTCCGGATGTATAAAGGTACCACTGAACGAGGCATACATTCGGTTCTGTACAAGTCCAAGTTTCTGGAAAGGTTTCAAGGTGTTAGGAGGTACTCTGTAAAAGGTATGCATCCTGTTTGGCATAAATCTGGAAAAGATTCAGGATGTATACCGAGATACCACTGAACGAGGCATACATTCGGATTGGTATAAGTGCAAAGATCTGTAAGGGATACAGGATGTTCATCAGATATCACTGTAAAAAGTCCTGTTTGATATAAGTCCAAGATTTAAAAGAGGTTCAAAAATGTATACCGAAGTATGAACACTGATTGTTTATTAGTATTGACACTAATTAAGTTTTAATTTAATTTTATAGTGTTACTTCGATATACTTCTGCTTTGGAAGTGCCACCGTAGTGGCATACAACATTTTGTTAAGGTTCAAGGATCGGGTAGGTATTCAGGATACTGAGGAGGTACCACTTTAAATGCATACATCCTGTTTTGGTATAAAACCAAGATTTGGGCAGTGATCAGGATATATACTGAGGTACCACTGAACGTGCATACAACATTTTGGTATAGTTCAAGGATCTGGTAGGTATTCAGCACCTACCACTTTAAATATATCCATCCTGTTTTGGTATAAGACCAAGATTTGACAATGATCAGGATGTATACTGAGGTACCACTGAACAAGGCAAACATTCAGTTCGGTATAAGTCCAAGGTTCTGGAAGGGATTCAGGATGTTCAGAAGATACCTTGTAAATGGTATGCATCCTGTATGGTATAAATGTGGAAAAGATTCAGGATGTATACTGAGGTATCACTGTACGTGACATACATTCCGTTCGGTATAAGTCCAAGGTTCTGGAAGGGTTTCAGGAGTTCAGCAGATATCACTTTGTAAAAGGTATGTATCCTGTTTGGTATAAACTGGAAAAGATTCAGAATGTATACTGAGGTACTACTGAACAAGGCATACATTTGGTTCAATATAAGTCCAAGGATCTGTAAGGGGGATTCAGGATGTTGGGGGTATCACTGTAAAATGTCTTGTTTGATATAAGTCCAAGAATTGAAAGAAGTTCAAACGTATACCGAAGTACCATTTTACGTGGCATATACATAACAAGATGTGAAGTAAAGCGAATGATTTGAAAGGGATTTGGGATGCATATCGAGGTACTGCTTCCTACAAGATATTGTTCTTTTTCAAAAACAATAACATTCCAAACTAACCCAGTATTTTTGTCCATTAATATTCACAACTCCCTCCCCCGACTTGCAACAGAGCCTTCCCTTCATTCCGCCAACTTCTGCCGGGATTCAATGGGGCGGAAGAGCCATCCTCCAGAGCTTTCATCTTCTGGGAAGGGAAGGGGGTTGCCCTTCGCACGTGACGTCAGGACAAGCCCGCATCTCAGAAGGTTGTAGGGAGGGGGAAGGGAGAGGGTGACTCACGCGCGGACAAAAGGGTGGAACTGTTTCCCCACCTGAGTTGGGGCGACCGGACAAGATGACCAAATGGGAAAGGGGCACTCATTACTTATTCATGGAAGGGATGGGTGGTGGGGTTGGAAGAGAACGCTCGGGGAAAAGGGAGAGGGGAGAGAACCGAGGCGATTGCGGAAATGAATCTTGATAAAGGGCAGACGATTCAATAAAGGTCTAAAGACTTTCGAAAAGCAGGTTGCATCAGGCCGACTGGAAAATGACACACTATGGATGACTGTGCCGTGCCTTTTAATTTTTTTTATTTTTTACAGATCTTTGAAACATTATGGTATTAGCTGAATGAAATTGTGTGTGCAGCATGTATTTATAAAATATAGATAATCTGTAGCAGCACAATGGTAAATGAAATTGTTACTACAGACTTCGTACGTAAGATTACAGATTATAAAAATGTATATAAAACTAAATCACAGCAAATTCTAATTATTTTTATTTCGTTCTACATTTTTTTCATTCTTTTCATTTTTTTTCAAACATTAGATAACGTGACCTGAGGTCAGATCTGCACCGGAATGCCAAATATGTTACAGATTCGACATCCCAGAGAATGCGTCCCACGACGAACCTACTACACTGCAGCAATATGATACGAATCTAACCTCATTCGGTTCATACTTTCTCACTTGGTTCATACTTTCACTTGGTTCATACTTTCATTCAGTTCATACTTTTTCAATTGGTTCATACGCTCCATCCAACAGTTATTTGGTTCATAATTTCTCACTTGGTTCACACTTTTCTTGCTTCATACTTTCTCACTTGGTTCATACTTTCTCATTTGGTTCATACTTACTACTTACCTTTTGGTTCATACGTTCATTTGGTCCAAACTTTCCATCCAACACTCACTGTTCATACTTTCATGTGGTTCATACTTTCTCATTTGGTTCATACCCATTTATTTCATACTTTCTCACTTGGTTCATACTTTCCATCCAACACATTTGGTTCCCTTGATTTATCTTCCATTCAACACTCATTTGGTTCATATTTTTTTCTCCTAGACTGAAATGGACGGATTTCTCCATTTATGGACTTATCAAACCCATTCTTGGCACGTACACTGAAAGTATTCATTTCAGCATCGCTCGCTTATCAGGTTTTCAAACCAAGCTTCCTTTAATTCAGAAGCTCAACGCAATAAGCACTAGATCATAACAGCCCGAAACGCGTTCATTAATATTGAGTGTTTATTTTCCGTCCTTTTTCGTACATTCTGAGGAAAAGTCAAAATTATATTCAACACTAAATAGAATTACCTTTTAAATTATCCTTTCTAAATCAATTAACGAGAACTCTTTGCAGAAAAAATATAATTCATTTCAACTTCCATTCCGAAATTTAATCTGAGATACAAACTTTAAATGTGGCTTTTGTTCAAACCTTAAATGTGTACAGAGATGTCATCGTCATTTTAAATGATATTTTTCAGTAGTATCTTAGACAATATTCAGTAATTTTTTTTATGCTTTCGTGTAATAGATGGCCAACACATAAACGAATGACCATGAATTTAATTGTAAAGATGCAATTTACATATCAAATAATATTTTTTTTTTTTTTTTTTTTTTTTTTTTGCAGAATTTAGAAGTTTTCATTAAAATTAGGGTTAATTTAGAGAATATTTAATGCTTCTAATGCGTATGCTAAATGGCGGGATGGGCAAACTTTTTCAGTCACGGGCCAAAAATCGAAAATAAACGTTCCCTATAAGGAACGAGGCTAAATGCTCATCTGTCGGTCTACTTCTGAAATAATTCTTTCAAAGGTTCATAGTTGAAAACATTTGTTCACATATATAAGATGAAGCAAACATAGCACTGATTTTCTGGGCGTGAGATATTCAATTTGGCAAACTTATTTTCGATACTGATTTGTAAAACTCTCAACTTTGGCATATTTAACTTGGTTTAGGCATATTTATCTTATTTTGGCTTGCTATTTCCGTCGATTTATGTTTTGTAGAACGAAAATAGAGAAAGTAAATAATAACATAATATTTAATCAAAGTAGAAAAGGAGATGGATATATATATTTCTTTTAATTTGTCTCTGACCGATAAATTACATTTCTATCCGCGGGACGGATAGAATCTTCCGGCGGGCCTAACTTGGCCCGCGGGCCGTAGTTTGCCCATCCCTGAGCAAAGGCTTTCCATTGAAGAGATTTCCCTGCCTTCCACTAGGTGACAAGCGGTCCTCCCATTCCTAACATTTAGTACATCAACATCTTTTTTCAGCTGTGTCCATCTATCACAACTTGGGTCGTCCTCTGTTCCTGTGGCTTTGCCGAAACTAGCCTTTTTTACAGGTTTAAAATCATTCGTTCTAAATACATGAGCATCCCAATTTAATCTATTGATCTTAATACATTTTATAATTTCTGGGTATTTGTAGCATTTATAAATGTCTGCGTTGTACCGTTTTCTCCAACAATCCCTTTCCTCAACACCTCCAAGAATAGCCCTTCAAATCTACCACTAGATCTCAGATCTTGGCAAAGTCCAAGTTTCAGACCCATAGGCCAAAATAGGTCTCATAAAGGTTTTATATAACAAGAATTTAGTATTTCTGCTTATGAACTATGATTGAAATAGATGTCTTAATCGAATGAAAAATGTAGTAGAAGTAATATATTTGTGTTAATTCAGGTTTCTTATTTAATTATTAAGCAAATTTGTATTTAATTATTAAGCAAAAAGATTTTTTTTCATTTTTTGAAACATCTTGTGCTTTTTTCACAAAAATCGTTGGAAATTCTTTAATTGTTCAAAATTTGGAAAAATAATAATAATACTTCTGAGGAATTAAAAATATATATAAATGAAATAAGTTTTTCCGCGGTTAATGCAAGTTCTTTGATCTCGGAAAATAGGAGGCCACCAAAACACCATAGAAATTATTCAGTCAATTAGTTGCCGCATAGAGAAATCTTGAGCTAAGCAATCATAATATACCCTACGGAGTGAGTATCTTTCCGCGGTGTTCTATACCAAAAGTTGTAACCACGTGTGCTCATCATTCCACGTAAATGAGAAAACCCTCTTTTTTATAATTGTTTTGAAAGTATTACCATTGCTACGCCTTTTCGGCATAACAATGGCACCACACAGATTGTTTTTGCAAAGACAGCCCGTCATTCCCACCCCGTCTCTTCTCCCGTGTTTTTCTCATTCCTGGGATGAGACCCATTCAAGGGACACACAGTGTGGGGTGGAGATGGGGGGGGTGAGACACGTGCTTCGATCCCCGAACCGGGGCAGGGAGGGGGACATTTCTCACACGACGGTGCCCCGTTTTGAGTCATCGACGGTCGCCTCAAGGTGGGGTTCACGGATAAGAAGACCAGCCCCATCTTATGTGGGATTCAATTCGGTTATATTAAAATAAATTCTGCTAGATTCAATACCGATTAAAATGTTTCAATGCCGAATTAAGATTCTTTCTGAATGTTATAATAATAAAAAAAAAAAAGAAACACATTAAAAATATATATTGATACATACAAAAATGTATATTGATTAACGATTAATTCAAAAATGTACAATGATTCCACGATTAATTCAAAAATGTATATTGATTCCACGATTTATTCAAAAATGTATATTGATTATAAATAGATTATTAATTTCAATATATTGATTCAATATATTTGATATATTGATTCAAAAATGCATATTGATTATTCAACATACAAAAATGTATATTGATCACACATGACAATAATTTATTAATTCCACAAAAAGCAAAAAGTAACACACACACACACACACAAAAAGGAGGGTTTCTCCTTTCTACAAATGACATAACTTTCTTTTATACTATTGTGTCCAAAAGTAAAGACCAATTTTCAATTTAAATTTGCCGGGCATATGTTTTTTTAGGTTGCACTGTCCTTGACATCTGTGTGAAATTTCACGTCAAAATATTCATGAGTGCTTGAGTTTGAGTTTGCTCATGAGCACTTGGTTTTGTGAGATGCTGAAACTGATTCCGGCGATTTTTGAAATGTCTGAATTCATTGAGCAAAGAACTTACGTTAAATTTTGTTTGCTGAAACGTATAGAATGTTCCAGAAGGCATTCGGTGAGTATTCCTGTATAGGAAAGAAATGTTTAGAAGTGGTATAAACAGTTCAAAGAAGGCAGAGAACGCGTTGAAGACGAAGAGCCCTCTGGTCGAACCTCAACCTACGAAGCTCACGTCCAAAGAATTAAAGATTTGGTGTTTGCTAACCGTCGATTTACCATTACAGACCTCCTGATGTTGGAATTTCAAAATTCCATTTTAAAAGATCTTTTGGGCCTCAAACGTGACAAATCTTGATTGATACCGAAAACATTAAATGCGCCACCTCACACTGCATTGATTCTTCGTTACTTTTTCGCCAAAAATGAAACCCTAAAAACCTTGAACTTTTCCAAGAGCGGAGCTGTACGAATAACTTGATTTACGACGGAATTTGTAAAAAGATATTCATTGAAATTTTGTCACTAAAGGCATAAATTATGTCCTTAAATTAAAAGTTTCACTACAATTTAGAAAATCTTTAAAATACAAAAATTCGGCTTAAAAATATCAAAAGCTCCTATAAATATTGTACAAAACTTTTGCCATTCCATAACGATTGTAATCAAACTCCCTAATACTAACCAACGATAAAGAATAAATATCATTGTGCTTGTTTATAAATATTGATATTAATATATTATTTTTGTATTCCCAAAAATTCAAAATTCATTCATTCAAAAATTCAAAATTCATTTTAATCAAAAATACAAAATTCATGCTTGTAGAAAGATATTCACTGAAATTTTGTCACTAAAGATATGTACAAAAATTGTGTTGTCCCTTAACAATTATAACCAAACTGATTGAATCTCTGCTTGATTGGCAGAATGAATTAGCAGTCTGAAAAATCCTCAGGTCTAGTACATAATAATTAAAATTGTCGAAAATGCTGTATATCTGGAACGCTTTGAACTCTGACAACTTGAACTGTAACAGTACTCGGTGTAATAACTTTTTCCCTCCGCCCTTTATTGTTGGTGGTAGACACGGGTTTTTGTGTCCGCAATTTCTATTATTATATTTATGTATCTACGGTTCGTCATTTGTAATGTGTGAAATAAAAAAAAATTATAGATAAAAAAGAAATTATAAAAAACACGCTTTTAGAGTTAATCAAATTAAAAAGTATACTATATAATGACACTTTATAAATGTATTTCAAAAACATAGATAGGTTTCCATTGAAATGCCCGTGGATATGTCTGGCAAGAAAGAAGGAAAAAAAAAAAACCGGAGAAGAAAATTAGACAAAAGTTAGTGGGGAAAAAATTAATCAAAGCTAGCATCAAAGCAGCAGCATCTGATATTTCTTTAATTTTTTTTACGCGTATGTATTGTATTTAATATATTTTGCTTTTTCTTTAATATTTGTACATTATAAATAGATATTTATACAAAAACTTGAGTGTTTGTGTACTGGTACAAATAGATATTTGCATTAATTACAGCGGTAAAAATCAATGCTATGTAAAATACAAGTATTTCGATTACGAACTCAGTCATGGTATGAATAAAATTCGTATCTCAAGATACTAGTGAGATAGGAATTATTACGATTATTATTACTACGAATTATTGCGATTATTATTATTACGAATTATTGCGATTATTATCATTACGAATTATTACGATTATTACGATTACGATTACGATTAGTATCATTACGAATTATTTCGATTACGATTATTCCTCCTCATTTACAACTCTTTTCTGTATTTATTGCGGTACTTAAGTCTTCGAATCTTTATAAATAAATGCAAAACAAAGAAAGTTACACGATAAAAAAAGACGTTATTCCGTTTCGTTTTCCAAATAATAAATAAATAGCAATGCACCTGAAAGGAAATAACAGCCAATGGGCAAGTTTAAAATGATTTTTAACTCACCAGAGATGGACGACGATTATCTCTCCTTCTAGAAACTAGCGAACCAGAAGAATCTTTTCATCAGAAAGGCTCCACGAGGCAAGAAATCTGCGAATCAAACAAAAAATGAGTTACGAACATATTTTAAAAAAGATTCGTAAATTTTGATTGGAATTTGTTCGCAAATTTTGATGTTTTTGGTGGAAGGAAATTTGGATAAATAAAAAATTGTAAGAAAGAACAGAGAGTCGGATTTTTAATCCGACTTTTGACACCAACTTGAAAAATGCTCAAATTCCTTGCACCCGACTCCGACATTTTGTTCCAATTTACGTGACCCTATTACATCTTTGGCGTATCCCCGCCCGTCTGTGTACCCCCTGGGCCACGCGTACCATATTTCAGAGATCACTGGCTTATATTAACGCGTTTTTTAATAAATTGTATATTTTTATTCATTTATTTTTAATACGCTTTTACTAGTTTCACCTGTATGTTTGTTTGTAACTGACTCTTTGGGCTCGATTTCGCCCTACTTTAAGCGATGCAGATTTAATTTAAGACGTTGTAGACTTATCAAGGACACTAAAATATTTTGATAAGTTTGTTATCTCATCATGATTAGGATCGCCAGGATGAGTGATTTTATTTTAACTTATGAAGAGCAATTTAACCCATGTAGAATGACATTCAAACCTACGTGGAACAACGGATAACGCCCCGACTACGGATCAGGAGATTCCCTGTTCGAATCCTGGCTGGCTCGACTTATTTGCATTTAGCTTTGTTTTTGTTTTACTCACAATTAAATTATTGTAAGAACTATAGTTCCAGTCCTCCGTACCGGGACCTCATTTAAATATTATAGTTTAAAAAACACGCTTTAGAGTGAATCAAACTAAAAGTAAGAAATAATTCTTAACATAAGAATAAAATGACTGACGAGAAAATGAATGTCACTGTTCTAAAAGCGCGGGGTGCTTTGTGTGACATTTTTAAACTAACTCTGCATTTCGGAATGAAACTAGTGAAAATTATAACTATTGATATCGAGCACCCCACGCTTTTAGAACAGTGACATTCATTTTCTCGGCAGTCATTTTATTCTTATGTTAACAATTATTTTTTACTCTTTAGTTTGATTCACTCTAAAAGCCTTTTTTTTTTTTAGTGTTTTTAAACTATAATTTATTGAATTATTAATTTAAAGCAATCGAGGAAAAGATCTTAAGCAGCAAAAGCAAAACAGTCAAAATAGTTTTTATCACTTAAATTGCGTTATTTTTTATACGTTGGGATCGTTCGCATTGTTATTTTTGCAAACGACAAAAAAAAAAAACTGGCCGGCACCGCCCTTGCGTCGCAGGAACAAAATCGAAGGGCGCATCCTCCAAGACGTCCAATAAGAGACCAAGAAATGGCCAAGGAATTCCGCCAGAAGCGAAAGTAGAACACACCACGCCCACGCATATCTTGAAGAATCACCTATGATCATCGATAAACTTTTAAATGTATAACACGGCCTTTTAAAAAAAAAAATATTACCATATTGCACGATACGTACTACATAAAACAAAGAAATATTGCAAAAAAAGTCCTAAAAGTAATTTCTTATTATCTATATATTAGTGAAAGTGAAGCTTGAAGTGAAATCTATGTTTACAAAACTCTCAAAAAAATTTTTTTAATTCCACCTATAATTTTGATACTTTATATAACAAATAAAAATGCTACTTATCTTATTGCCTTCCGATACGATATATAACAAATAAAAATGTATATAAGAAATAAAATATAAAAGGTATATAAAGAAATAAAAATGTTACTTTATTTTATTGCTTTCCGATACGATATATATCAAATAAAAAATATCTTAAAAAGGTATATAACAAATAAAAATGCTATTATTTTATTATTCCGATATAATATATAACAAATAAAAATGCTAAATTGCTTTCCTATACCATATATCTTATTTTAACTTTTAGAATTGAAATACTAATTCCAAAGAAAGAAATTATGAAGATATTTCCGATACGATAAAATACGATATGACAAATAAAAATATTGCTTTCCGATACGATAATCTTATTACTTATTTTATTGCTTTCCGATACGATACATAACAAATAAAAATGATACTTATTTTATTACATTCCGATATAATATATAACAAAAAAAAAATGCTACTTATTTTAACAAATAAAAATGCTACTTTCCTATACCATATATATCAAATAAAATAATTCCCCGATCATCCAAAATGATTTTCACATTTTGATTCGCTTTAAAAAGTTAAAAATTTAATACTATTTCATTACATCAACTAATAATACATAACTTTTAGAATTGAAATACTAATTCCAAAGAAAGAAATTATAAGATATTTTAGAAATTTTGAGTTTGATATCTGACTTTAATACTTTTTAATAGAATTGTATTTTTTATATTAAAATACGATACATGACAAATAAAAATGCTATTTACTTTATTGCTTTTTCCGATACGATAATTTAACAAATAAATATGCTACTTATTTTATTGCTTTCCGATACGATACATAACAAATAAAAACGCTACTTATTTTATTGCTTATAATATATACAAATTGCTACTTATTTTATTACATTCCGATATAATATATAACAAATAAAAAAATGCTACTTATTTTATTGCTTTCCTATACCATATATATCAAATAAAATAATTCCCCCGATCTTCAAAATGATTTTCACATTTTGATCCGTTTTAAACAAAAGTTAAAAAATTAATACTATTTCATTACATCAACTTTAGAATTAAAATTCTAATTCTAAAGAAAAAGAAATTATGAAGATATTTTAGAAATTTGTCGATATTTGACTTTAATATTTTTAATTGAAATGTATTTTTTATATTAAAATACCGTACATAACAAATAAAAATGCTACTTATTTACTTTCCGATACGATACATAACAAATAAAAATGCTACTTATTTTACTGCTTTCGATACGATTTATAACAAATAAAAAATATTACTTATTTTATTGCTCCGATACGATATATAGTAAATAAAATGCTACTTATTTTATTGATACAACTAATTTTATAAAAATAATTATTAGTAGTAGTAGTATTATTACTGATTCTGTTTATAAAAATAAATTCATTATAAATCTTGAGTTAGATTCCCCCTTCCTTCATAATCTACGCAAACTTCTCTGTACAATTTCTCAGTTTAATTACGTAAACTAAACTTGTAAATTTTAACATGATTAAAATATATTAGATCCACATTTTTATATATTTTTTCCCATTAAAAATACACTAGATAATAAGTTTTCGCATATACAGCATCTAAATAATTGTTTATTATGTGCATTTTTTTTTTTTTTTTTTCTTTTAACTGTTACTTCAAGAACCAAAATCTAATTGTCCAAATCTGCTCGTACAGACACCAAATCTATGATAACGCATTTGGCAATAGATACCTTCATATTATTTATAAAACACTTTAAAAATGTTTGTTTGGTAGTTTATAAAAAAAAAAAAATTAAATAAAATTTCTTTTTTAAAAAAGTTAAATGCAAAGAATTCTAATTATAGCATTGGTCATTTTTGCAAAATAACACATATTCTAAACTATAGGATTCTTCTGTAACGTGTGCTTACGATACCAGGGTTCGATACCAGCTAGAGATGTGCGCTTTAGTCACTGCTTTCGAAAACGAATAGTCTTATGATTCTGACAAGTGCTTTTTAATACGCTTTTATTAGTTTCACCTGTATGTTTGTAACTGACTCTTTGGGTTCGATTTTGCCCTACTTTAAGCGATCAGATTTAATTTAGACTTATCAAGAAAAAATATATTGATGAGTATTATCTCATCATGATCCAGGATCGCCGGAATTAGTGATTTTATTTTAACTTATGAAGAGCAGTTTAACCCATGTACCTAAGACATTTAAACTTACGTGGAACAGTGGCACAACGCGCCTGACTGCGGATCAGGAGATTCTCTGTTCGAATCTCGGTTAGCCTGCTTCGTTTACCAAGAACTATTGTGGTTCCAGTCCTCGTAGCGGGACCTTATTTAAATATTACAGTTTAAAAACACAAACACGCTTTTAGAGTTAATCAAAGTAAAAGTAAAAGATAAATTACAGTTTTAAAAAGTGAAAAACACGCTTTTAGAGTGAATCAAACTAAAAAGTAAAAAATAATTGTTAACATAAGAAATTACTGTAAATAATTGTTAAATAAAATGACTGACGAAAAATGAATGTCTCTGTTCTAAACTAAAAGGCGTAAGTGGCCGTTTGAAAGCATTTAAACTCACTCTACATTTTCAGGAATGAGAAACTAGTGAAAAAATTATAACGACTGATATCAGGCAATTATTTTTTTTACATTTGGTTGATTCACTCTAAAAGCGTGTTTTTCCCTATAATATTTAAATGAGGCTATGGAGGGACTGGAACTCCAATCCTTTATAATAATTTAATTGTGAGTAAAACAAGACTAAATGCGAATAGGTGTGACCAGCCAGGATTCGGAGGAATCTCTCTGATCCGTAGTCAGGCGCGTTTGTGCCACTATTCCCCCGTAAGTTTGAAATGTCTATGTGGGATGTTTCATTCTACATGGGTTAAATAGTATCTTCATAAGTTAAATAAAATCCTCATCCTGGCGATCCTAATCACGTGAGATATCAACAATATCAAAAAATATTTTATTGTCGTCAGTCCCGTTATGTCTGCAAGCGTTTTGGAGATTAAAATCAGTCCCAGCAAGAAGTAGGAGGCAAATTGAGCCAAGAGTCAATTACAAACAAACATACAGGTGAAAATAATATCTTTTGTATCGAAATCTGCCAGTAAGGAGGCTGACTTGCTTAGCTCACCATGAGGCACCTGCTCCTCCTCTGATGATGATGATGATAACAGATAGAGGAAATAAAAAATATCAATAAAAAGGTGCATGTCAAAAGGCTTTAGATTATCTAATGATACATAGTTTCATAATTATTTATTTACAGTTACAAAATTTTCAGTACTTTGTCATAGATTTTTAGTCCCGGTCAATTATATTTCCAATCTACCCATATCACATAGAAACAAGATATTTTTAAAAACAAAATAAAGAAGTTTAAGATTTTTTTACTTGTAAGTATATATATTATAAAAAGTTATTAAAAATATTAATTTGGTTTTATTTATTTTTTTTAGGAAAATCATAATAAAACAATAGGACTTCTGACTTTAAGGAAGAAAAGTATTTTAATATTTGTAAATAGGTTTTTAAGTTATGAAATTTAAATACTTTGTACAGATGCCTTCTTTAAACTATTTTATTATTGTTAAATTTTATACTAATAAATAATTTAGTTGTGTTGTATACCTAATAAACTATTAACTAATTAAAATTGGGTATTTGTTTTTAACGTTCGAAAATAGTTTTTCTCTTACAATCAAAACTGAACTTTAGAAATTCATTTTAAAAAAATAACAATTGTAATTTTTACTTTGGGAATCAAAATGTGTTAATATTTAGGTATAAATTGTCTGTTAAAAAGTTTCATTCATGTCTGTTAGAGATATATATATAAAATTGTCTGTTACTGTTTTATGGAAAACACATTTAGTAAAAAATAACGCACGGAAAGATTATGGATTTTGTTAAAGCATTTTAAAAATATTTCAAATCACGTTGATGTTACCTAAATAAATCTTTTTATTAAAAGCAAAAATGCATATAATAATATTTTGATTAATTATTTGTGAAATGTTGTTAAGTATAAGGTAAGATGATTGATTTTGTAACGGAATAGGGAGAGAATCACATGTTAAATAATTAGTAAAAGTCATTAATAACCCTAAAATAAAAAAATGGAGTTAGACATATATATATATATATATATATATATAAAAATATATATATATATATATATATATATATATATATATATATATATATATATATATATATATATATATATATATGTAATGAACATTGACTTATGAGTAATCGCTTTTAAACCTACTAGGGATGATTTGTACTAAGTGGTATCCACATTTTTCTTGTTTCATTTGAAGGTAAAGAAGCCCTCGTGAACCCTATATAATTACAGTTATTAAATCGGAAGGAGAGTTAGTAAATATTTACAATCTCCATCTATGTAAAAAATAGTCAAATTTTTTACATCTATGCAAACTGATCAAAATTCCATCACATTGATTTGAAATAGTCAAATTCTATTTACATTTATGTGAGCAATACGTAA